>JAODLI010004864.1:0-28937 GCA_027575585.1 Percopsis omiscomaycus | reverse complement strand
TGCAAGGCGCCATCCAACACATCGGGAGCAGTTAGGGTTAGGTGTCTTGCTTAGGGACACCTCGACACTTAGACAGAGGTCAGCGGGTATCGAACCAGCGACCTTTTGATCGCCAGGCGACTTGCTCTACCCCCTGTGCCACTGTCGCCCCACAAGCCTCATGTGTCGTTCATACCTTGATTTCAGAATCGGAAAAAGCTTTTTCTTCACTCAATGCGATGTCATGACTGGAACAGCTCATGTCCTGCCCATACTCCTCTTCACTTGGCTGCCTTTGTTCAACCTCACACACGGAGGAGATCTGCGACGGTCTACTGCAAAGAGCAACAAATTGGCAATGAACGCAACGTTGACACTACGGCACCAAACGGCAGTTTCCCACTACAGGAACAGTAGATGTAATTACATAGTTAAGGGGGTTTCAGTGATTCAGTCTCACCTGCAAGTGGGAGGTGGGTTAGAAGAGGCGTCGTCCGGTCTTGGGAAAGAGAACAGGCGCCGCGGGGAGGCGCCGGACGGGGATGTTGACGAGCCGACAACACTGGAGGACGATGAAGATGAAGGCAGGTGATGGAAAGGGCTAGCACCGGCAGAGGCGACGCCTCCGTTTCCTGTTCCCTTAGACAGGAAGGCCAGGGGGCTGGAGAGGAAAGACGAGGCACGGGCCGAGAGGAAGGAGGGGGAGTGCGTGGCCCCGGGAGAGAGGTGCGTCGCCATGCCGCCGTAGGACGCGGGCCTTCGCGACGGGTACACCTCCTTACGCAGGCACAGGGGGGCAAACTCCCGTGCCACTTCCACACTGCAGACCGTGTGTCGCCGCGCGCGCCGCGCCCACTTCTGGTTGTGAGGGACGGGAGGAACTTGGACGCTTGGGTGGTGATGGCGAGAGCCGCGGTTCCTGCCGTGCTGTGGGGAGTACAGGGTGGACGCGGGGGCCGCGTCACGGAAATGGAAGGGGATCTCCGGGCAGGAGTAGCTACGCAACAGGCGTACGGAGGAGCTGCCGTCATTGGCCTTCTCGCTTGGCGTTGCCTCGTTTTTCTCCTGCTTTTGGTCTTTAGGGGTCTTGCTGGGCAAAACCTTCCTACACTTCCTCCTCTGGCTGTCAATTCTGGGCTGATTTTTCACACGCCTCAGCCTTTGTTTCAGCTGTGAAGCTGGGGGGCTGATCCCGTTGCCGGCCTTTACGCCATCCTTCCCTGCGTTTTGAACTTCAGCGTCAGCAGAAAGTATCTCATCTGTGACAGAAGCCTCTTTTTTCCTTCCCAAAACATGCGCCACTTTGTTCTTATTTACATACACAAAACAGTCTGGGTAGTGTTGAGAGGGTGAAGGAATGGCTTCCAGGTCATCCTCAGCTGGTCCCATTTCAGGCTGCACAGGCGATGAGATGTCAACATTTTGTTGGCAGCTTTCTTTTGTTTGCACCGTTACTATGAAACCATTTGAAGATTTAACAGGTTGTCTACAATCTTTTTTTGACCTTTTGGACGGCTGATTTACTCCAGTTTTCAAGTCTACCTCCGTGTGAACAAGCGTAGAAGTATCTGTGGATGTTAATTCCAGTGTCAACAAGGCTGAAGAAGCTGAAACAAAGTCATTGCCTAGCCCTGAAGACAAGGCGTCTCGTTTTCGGTATTTCCGATTGATTCCAAGTGCTTTCTTGTTTTGATTACTGGAGTCGTCCTCAAGCATCAATGGAGGGACTCTACTTTTTCTATGGACACATTTTGAATGAACTTTGGATGCTGTTTGAGACTTGCACAGCTTCGCCTCAACAGGCTCAGACAACTTCTTATCCTGGCATTCTTTGCTCATAGTGGCTTTCAAAGTAGTTTCCAGGTTATTCTGGTCAACGGAGTTGTTGAGACTGATCTTGTTTGTGTTCTTGAGCCCTTTGTTTGAACCACTAGTGTCCGCTTTCCCCTTTCGGACCTGTGGCCTTTTCTCTGACACACTGTTCGGTAGATCCTCGGAGGAAACTGTGATACCAGAAGGCTTTGCCGTCCTTACATTATTCACCTTTTCATTCAACATATCCAAGGTATTTTGTGCCTTCTTGGCTTTTAGTTTCACGCCCTTTGAAACAGGTACCTTTGTCGTTACTTCCATGTCTGTCACAGTATTTTTTGAGGAAAAATCTTTACTTTGCCGTTTTGATCCTCTCAATAAGCCACTGGCCAAAATTACAGTTTTGTTTTTTGCCATATCTGTACATTTTTCTGCTCTCTGTCTCTTCCTTTTCACCAAGTCTGTTTCAACATCTGTGTGAGAGGACAATTTCAGTCTCCTCTTTGAGGTCCTAGCTGTTACAGCTGAATCAGCCACAGATTCAGACGGCATATCCGGGACGACAACATGCCCAATTTCCAGGGTAATCTTCTGTACTTTTTCACCAAGCACATAGGTATTGCCGGGACTTGTTTGGATGGAGATGCCACCCTCTGTTTTAATGCTATCCGTATTTTCATAGGCTTCACAGAGTGTGTCAGGGGGAGTAAAGTAAAGCGACGAAAGCTGGGACCGTCCATTATTATTTTCCATTATGTGCGTTTGTGAAAAAGATTCACGGATGTTTCCGGGACCAGAATCCTCCGATAAATAGTTATCGGAGGAACCTCTCTGTAACGATGACCTACCTGTAGTTATTTTAGGCAGCAAGTTTAGCTCAACCATTCTGCCTTCCCGCAGTTCACTAGACATCTGCAACCTGGTCTTACGTGAGACTCTGGTATTGACGGGTGCAGAAAATACAGTGGCAGAAGTACAAAAGGATTTACTAGATAGTGAATCTGTCCCCAAGAGATTGCGGTGTAAATCAACATGTAAACACCCAGAGTCAATTGTGTTGGTTTCATTTTCAGTCAATCCACATTGACCCTCCTGTGCCTGGATGTGCGCCAACAAATCCACTTGAACTGGTAATTTGGAAGAATGCCTACAAACATTGGGCTTCTCTAGAGTTGGCCATGTCGGTTGGTCGTCTATTTCTTGTTGCGTCAAACTAAAAGTTGGGGCGGATGTATTTGCACCTTCTGCGGCAGCTCCTCTGACCTTGTGCCCTTTCTCCCCTCGTCCCTCAAGTGTTTGGCTAGCCTCAGAGCGTTTACCGACAGAGGCTCGGGCAGCGAGTTCGTCCAGATGATCCGCAGAGCACGGGGGACCGTTGGCTTTAAAAAGTTTAACTGGACTCATGACAATGTCTGTGAAACTGGCCATCTTGGATTTGAATGTCTGAAGCAACGGGCCGATGACCCATCCTTTAAAGGCAGGGGGGTTTTCACCAACGTCCACGGCAGCCAACTCTCCGCACTTCTCCACGTCTGAGTGAAGGATGTCCAGCACGGCCGCTTCTGCAAACTGCTCATCTGCATTTTGTGCAGTGGAGATGTGTCCCTTGCCACTTGTGTTTTCCTGGTTACTTTGCCTACAATAAATAAATAAATAAATAAATATATATACACACACACACACACATATATACAGTATATATAAACCATAGACCATATATATACACAGTATATAAACACAAAGAAAAGTAAGGAAAAGCAAATGCTGCTGATCACGCAAACATGTTCCTCGACTGAATGAAATTACTGCCGATTCAACCATTAGTGATCCTACATTGAATTACAGCTATGCAGTATGCATTGCAGTTACAAAAGACTGGACAATATGCGACTTTCCACTTCCTCTTGTATACATTTTCTCCATCCTCACTGAATTCAGAACAAATGCATTTGGCAAATACGTGACACTGCCTTGAAGTAGGGACGCAACTAAAGATAATTTTCATAATTGATTAAACCGTAGATAAATTCAAATAATTATTCAAATAGCAGGGCTCGACATTAGGCATAGTCATGTACTTTTACAGAGTACATTTGTCATTTACTTGTCAGAGTGAAAAAAAGTTACTTGTCCTAAAAAGGAGAAAGAAAAAAAAAACTACAATTTTAGTAATAGTGTACGATTCTTGAAGGCATTTGTCTAAACTTGACCAAAAAAAGATGAGCTGTAATAGAGAAATACTAGTCACTTTCCTACAAATCACAAAATGAAATGGAGATTTGAGTTACACTAAACAGGCTATATCACATTGTATTTCTCTTAAGGAGGTAGCAATAAATTACATCATATGGTGTTTCGATGTAGCCTAGTCTAGGTTGGGGGAGTAGTGTCTATCATATCAACCATTGTAAATAACCCTTAGTCAAATGTTCAACTTAAATCATTTAAAATATAACTAAAGTTAGGACACACCTTCTCATTCAAAGTGAATGAGAAGGTGTGTCCAAACCTTTGGCCTGTACTGTATGTGTAATCTAAAGTAATATTTTCTAGAGATTTCCAGAGCTTTTATTTAGAAGTCGATAGGTCCATATCCACCAACATAGCGAATATAGCGTTTGTCCCGGACATGCATTAATGTCGAGCCCTGAATAGTCATTAAGACCATTAAATACTAGAACAATAATAGGGTATAAAATTATAGTAAATACTCGTCAAAAGATATCTGAACCCAAACAGACATTTTCAAATTCTTATGCTTACCCAGCAGTCTAAAATGTAACTTGAACTAATTATATAATATTAGTTCATATTCATATTTTGGTTATAACATTAATCACTTCATGTAATTAATCACTTTATTGCTCAAATATTATCATTTAGAAAGACATCTCTACTTGAAATAGCAGTGCACTGAGTTATAGACAAGCTGTTATTTCATTAACGAGGACAGAAACTCAAAATAATCTTTATAATAAGAAATTATTATTGGCATTTCACTGTACATCAAGTTACGGAAGACAAAATAAACTTGCCTCCATCATTCTCCTATTACTTTACCGTGTGAAAGCTGGTTTGTGTTAGATTGTGACGAATGATGAAACCAATAGCAGTAAAGAAAGACATAAGCAGACTGGAGCAGGACATGAGAATGGCTCCTATAGGAGAGATGTGGAGGGGAACGGAGAAAGAGAAGGGATGAAGAATAGAAAGAGACAGAAGGAGAAAAATATGGAAAAAGCGGTAGTGGACTCCGCGGCATGCGGATCCGTTTGAATTTAGTCCCTACTAAATGAACTCTCTAGTCAAACCCACGCCACTGTCTTAGGGCCCATTTACACCAGTATATGCTGGGATATTCAGACCATATCACGCCAGAGGCCCCGCTAGTAAGAGAGAGAGAGATATATATATATATTGATATATATAAAAAAGAAAACACACAACACACTAAACTATATGGGAAACTTCCAGACACCCCTTGACATGAAGCACGTGGGGCAGACCTGCAGTACTCGGATTCACCACTGCTAAGATAATTTCTATACAAGCGGCGAGTGAGATTCATCCGGCGGTGATGTTGATGACAAGCCAACAGTCCCACTGGAACATTACACAGAGGGTGGCTGATGATGCGAGTCGGGTGGATGGATGTAACAACTACAGATGGTTCAAAGGGTTCAACTAGGACTGTGTTAACGCTGATAAAGAGATTGTTAAAAATGTATTGCGTTAGTGCATCAATGTATTAACAGCCCTATTCAAGATTTATTTTGGTCTAAAACAATCTCATTGGATCTTTTACTGATTATTTGATTACCAAAATGTAACTGCATTCCCACAGTTTCCATGCATTTCCAATTACATACAAAAAAGGAGCATATTTCTCCCATACAATAATAAAATTATGATATGATGCAACAGCAGAGAATCATGGTAAATTGTACTTACTTTGCTAGGCATTTGGATGCATCATCAAAGTCAAGTGTATACTGTAAAGGGAAGAAAGTTTTGTTTTTTTAATTAACTCATTCATATATATCAATCTCTTGTCTGCAGCGACCTACTAAAGGCTCAGGCCACTTGTGATAGATAGATAGATAGATAGATAGATAGATAGAGAGATAGAGAGATAGAGAGAGATATAGAGCGAGAGAGATAGAGAGATAGAGAGAGAGAGAGAACAAGTTTCAGACCAGTTGTCAACATACTGTAATTTCAGGCCCCGTCCACACTAGCATGGTTACAATTGAAAATGCATTTTTGTCTCTCCATTTTGGCCTTCTATCCACACTGATCAGGGGTTTTCCCGCACTGAACAGGAGCTTTTCCAAAAACAAGTGGATAATTCTGAAAACGCTGTGTTCACCGCCTAGTATGGATGGCAAAAACGGAGCTTTTCAGAAACGCCAACTATTTTGGCAGCTTAGAGAGTAGAGCTGTTCCTTTCCCAACTGTTCTGCATCTTCAGAAGACGTAAAATGTATTTTTTATAGTTCTAATATCTGGACAGACAGACAGACAAGCACATACTGAGGAGAAAACGGTAGTGCGGCAACATGGTCAAACACAGTTTTACCCGTGTACAACTGTACCCGTGCTAGTATGGATATGGCCTGAGCCTTTAGTAGGTCACTGCAGACAAGAGATTGACTCGCTCGTCTGTGTCAGATGCAACATACCGTGAAGGAGGATTATGTCACGCAATAACCCTCACACCGTTTTACATCGCAGGTTGCCACAGTTACCATAAACGCTCATTTATTACAGATGCTGTGTGAACAGATTATTACAACCAACAGCTTTAATACAAAACCATGAGCCATGCAGATGGACAGAGGAAACAGGGGCAGTAGAAGGGATGGGGAAGTGGGAGGAAGAGAAAAAAAAGAGCATAAGACCCACCTTGTTTTGTGTTGCTTGTTGCTCCTGAGGGCTACAGACTCTCAGCAGGTTCACTGACAGAGACTGCGACACTTGAACCTTTGGTTCAGAGAGACACAAATACTGCATCAACAACAACAACCAGTAAACAACAACCGGACACTTTTATACTACTCGGGCCCAATTCAAGATTCAACTGAGGTGGCTACCATGTCACTGTTCTGCTCGGGGTTGTCGCGGGATACGCTTAGTCGGGGCGGTCTCTGGGTTGCCTCGTCGTTGATGTGGCCCTGCTCTGTTGCCGTCTGCCTTTTACCCCCCCAAAGGCGCCTGCCGCTCCCATGGCCGGACTGTCCATCATTCCCACAGCTGTAGAAATGTAGATTGAAAAGCTTACTTTAGCAGCGACGGGGCCACCTGCCTATTTAAAAAAAATAACGGTAGAGCGAAGCAAGCCGGTGCTGCCACTGCAGTAACTGATCACCACACCAGATGCATCGACATAAAAGGCAAAGCAAAATAAATAAATAAAAAAGGCGAAGAACTATACCTCGGAGTGACGGAGAATAGGGGGAGGAGAGGTGGTTGTGGTTCATTTGGGGACAGTGTACAACACAAGGGCTTTTGGGGAACGGCATCCTCCGCCATTGGACAAACTAAATGGGAGAGTGAGCCAGAGGGATAGGTCAGCATCATTCTCTCTCTCTCCTCTGTCTGTCAACCACCGTAAATGACGACGACGACGACAACAACAACAACGACAGCGAACATGCAAGGAGCCATTTCAAAATGAAAGCTGAGAAAGGAAATCATACAAATGACTCACTTACATGTTAGATTTCTAGGGTAGGTAGACAACAATCTGGTGGGAAAAAACGAGTAATTTACATTATGCATGGTAATGAGAATTCAAACTATGCACACAGTTAAACTGTATGTATTGTAATTCAGCTGTCATAGAGGTGGAAAGCTTGTATACTTGGTTGGGCAAGCAAATTAGATATACATTTAATTACACAATAGGTTAAACCATTTATTAATACTGCGATAGTATATGACGATTTGTTTCAATTGGATCGCGGTCTACTTGCTGGGGGGGAGGGGGGGGGAATCACATTAAAATTGTGACTAAATGTTATAATTAACTATCCAATGGCAACGCTGGGTTAAAGACTGCGTTAACGCTGTAACTATTAACGTATTGGTAGTCACGTGGTTGTGTTAACTTGGGAGTTAACACGCCGTGCAAATATCCCGGTGAACTGCACATCCCCGGCTTGTCATCCAGACCAGGATGTAGTCCTAGCCCGATACTGTTGTGCTAGTTTATTGTTAGCGCGCGCTCCGTGAGATCCGCTCGGTATTACGAGCATGCACATGAATCCGTTAGTTACTGTGTCTTAGTAAAGGTAAGCCCACTCACCAGGAAAGTCTTGATAAGCCACCGGCTAATGTCCCATCCTCACAGTAAACACGCCATGCCAGACGGCGCCCTGCGTGCATCTCCGTTCCACAAACCCTCCCGTCAGCAGACAGACGGATAAACCAATCAAATACAGTCAGACAGTCCCTCCAATATTGTGGCCAATCAGTGCGCAGCTTGCGGCAAACGTCGGTCAAAGGGCAGCCAATAAACACGTCACTGCCTTTGAGTCTGTCTACTGACCTAATAACGTGCGTCTTGATTTATGGTAAAATAATTGGCAATAGTAATATTTTAAATAACAATGTACAGGATTACTGTATAAAACAATATTTTGCCTTAAAATATCTGTTTCGTGTCTGGTGTAGTAGAGTTCATGTCAGATGCATCGTTAGAAATTTCCACTAGTTACCTCACATTGTGCGCTGTGACGCATTTGCAATATCAATATATATAGGGTATTAAATGCATTTATTTACATTGTACTTTCAACGGCTCACTCTGCTGCAGCGGTTTGCTGGGTGCAGAACGGTAGACTGAAAACCATTCAATTGTAGACTAAATATATTTTCCTACCATATGTATCGGCTACTACAATATATCTTATTATACACGTGTGCGTTATGTATGTTATGTATATAACTTTATACATGCTGAAATTACAATGTTTCCTACAACTGCACTATACTTGACCCCATCAGCGCATAACTTGCCACAGTGTTATCTGCTACTGCCACTTCATATTCATGAACGATCGCAGCCCGTATTTGGCGATAGCCTTGCGTCGACAGAGCAAATGAAACATGAGCTCTCAGATTCGTCTGGCCCACGGGCTAATTTGGTCATGCATTAACGGCAAAGTAGTGAGCAGTGTTTTTGTGCGTTTGCCATTTGTCTCATCTTTCTTCCATTTCCCACTGTAACATCTCAAGTTTCCCTTCAGAGATTGATCAAGTACTAATATACAGTACGTATACACACACTATAAATATTCTTTTTGTATATCTCTCTCTCTCTCACACACACACACACACACACACACACACACACACACAATGTCAAAGGTACTGGCCTTCCATGAGTCACAGTGGCATGACAAAAAAACAAGCAATTTATTTAAAAACCAACTTGGAAACATCTTATGGTACAATGACAGATCTAAGACAAAATGTTAAGTGGAAGAGAGAGATCATGAGAAACACGATTGCGACGATGATAACAATGAGGCCAGATCATGTAAAAACAGAAAATCTGAGTGATGGGTTATAAATCACGTATATAGATCAAAGTCTAATCTCTTGGAGTTGTAGAATTGAGAGCCTTCTTGATCAATCCTCCTGCAGTAAACGCCATCTTTAAAATAGCCTTCATCCACCCAATCCTGGAAAACAGACAATAGGATTATAGCCCACCTCACAGATTGAGATTAAAGGCATAACATTACAGGAATTTACTGCACTTGACAAATCTGAACAAAAATCCCTAAATTGTAAAATGTTACAAAATTATAGCTGCACATTGCAGCATAGCTACATCAATTTATGATTGTTTACTTAATTTTACTACAGAATCAGATACGTCATAATATGCAGTACAAATACATGCATTATTAACAAATGTCGATATGATTGAATATTAAAGTTTCTGTGAAATAAAGTATAGTATTCATTTTAGTAATATACAACCCTAGTTTTACTTTATATATATTATATAAATATTTTTTTTATAGTGCCCCCAAAACCCAAAATGTCCACCCATGCTCACTGTTTGTGTTTAGGACCACAACTGTGTACTATGGTTCATGTGGCTGTAGGGGGAGGGGTAGTGAAGATGCAAGCCTATGAACCATTGAGTCCGAGTTTTAAACCAAACCAACGAGGTTTTTGTGAGGCTGGTTTCAGGCTAATTCAATTATTAATAATTATTATTATGCAATCTACGCCAAGTGCACCGATTCTATTTAAAGGATAATTCATAATGACATCCAACATGTGTTGCATTTTTTCCTGTAATAACTTTATGAAAGACTGTTGTAACACTTTTTAGGAAAAAGTACGTCCGTGTTCTTCGCAACAATGAATTATTGTTACCAAAGCCACAATACAGCTCCGACTCATTTTGTTATTTAGTTGTATAGCTTCTAAGATACAGTAAGAGCTACATTGAGCAGCCTTATCCTTGAACAGCTGCGCAACACCATGCCACTCACAGCCCTTGTTCACCCACAAAGGCATCTGGAATCAATGTGGCTAATTAGGCCACTTCAGAAGACCGTGTGGGTTACAGAACCCGCTTGATTGACATCTACCCGACTCCGCCTCCGCCTCCTGTTAGGGCAGGACAACCGAGAAGTTGTCCAATAAGACCACCCTACACGTGCGGGGCAGTACAGGGGGCTTGTTGACTATCTGCACTAGAATACCTGCATCTGATGACTGCTGAAGGGGCCATAGAGTTCTGAGTTCTTCTCATTGTCCCATTTGTACTCCCACATGACCTCGTCGCTCACTGAGAAGAGACACAACAGCATGAAACACAACAGGGCCATTCTGTGACATCACACGCACAACACCAACGCGTCAACACCAAGTAACCTCTTTTGTCATCCTCCTCCTCCTCCCTGCCGTGGGATCTGCTGCCGTGGCTCTCGTCGAATTTATCGCCAAACATATCCAGCTCGTCTTCCTCCTCCTCGTTGCCGGCGGGTTTCCGCGCCGACTGCGTCTTGGTCATATTCTTGAGCGTGTAGGCCAGCTTCTCGTACGTCTGCTGGTAGATCTCAAACATGCCGCACGCCACCAGCCTGTCTGCCAGCGCCGTGAGCCGGTCCAGCTTCTCCGTGTCCCTCTTGGTCTCCTCCGCGCCGCCGCCCCCGCCCTCGTCCCTCAGCTTGCCCTTCTTGCGGCCCCCGAGGCCCCCGAGCCGGCGGAGCCCCGCGGCGACCGTCTCCCCGGGAGACAGCAGCTCCACGAGGGCCTCGGTGAGCTGGTGCTGCGTGTAGGAGGCCAGCGGGTCCTCGACGGGCTCCGGCTCCTCCGCCTCGTCCTCGTCGCCGCTGTTGGCCGCCGCTTGCTGCTCCTCCCGCCGCTTCTCCTCCTCGGCCTCGTCCTCGTCGCCCACCCTGCGCCTCCGCTTGGCCGAGAGGCCTTTCTTCTTTGGTTTGAAGGGCTGCTCTTTTATTCGCACCTGGACAGGTACAGGCAATCATGTCAGTGTAAATACGGTAAAATCTGGTTGTTCGACTCTTGGGTCCGGGCCCTTGAGTCGGCTTACCTGTAAGCATCCTTGGGCAAGATGCCTAACCCCTATCTGCTCCTTGGGAATACTTACAATGAGTAATTGTACTCATTGTAGGTCACTTTGGATCAAATCTTCCGCTTAACGACCTAGTTGTACCGACGTGCTAATCAACATGGGGTAGCTTAAGTTACAACGTTTTTTTTACGAAGCACCAAACATTTATTTACCCAGTCGATGTTGTCGAGCCAGTTGTCTCTAATCTCCTCTTCTTTTTTGACGAAGTAGTTCCCCTCTGAATCAAAGTGTCCTTCCTGCATCTCCTCGTCCAGGTTAAAGGGTGTAATTGGAACTCCCTCGTCGCAGTCGATCGTTGCTCCCTCCTGACCTGAAAATAATAACAATTTTAGGTCGTGGTCTCATTAAGTGTTGATAGACTTGGACGCGTCGAGTCTGGGTGAAGGGACGCCATTCCTTCCAGCGACTCCCTAGGAATAATGCCACGGAGATCTACTCAATCAGCTCTCAATCCACTTCATTAGGGAGTTAACCCTGATTGAGATATTGAGGAAGGATTGAATGAAGCATGAAGACTAATGAGGGCAAATTGTGGTGCAATACAATATTGGGAAGGCATCGCTAACGTTTTGTGAAGCTAATATAGGTACCTACTAATGAGTAATTTTCCCCTTCACAAGTGACATAAATAAAAAAGACTAGACCTACCCTCCACATCATCGCTGGCCAGGATGTCGTATTTGCTGCTCTTCGTCTCATCGGCATCATCCTCTTCATCACTGTCCAAGGAGTGCTTCCCCTTAAACCTGGCGCCAGCTCCACTTACACCCTCACAGACCTGGACCGTTAACAAGACCAACCGCTGACATGGTCAGCATCACATGACACACGAGACATTACAGCAGTTACATTCAAGCATTTGCGATAAACTCTATGTGAGGCAACAGTTGTTTTTGTTAGCAAGGTGTACCTAATGAAGTGGCTGTTGAGAGAGAGAGATATACACACACATTTATATAAAAATTAGATGATTACTTTGACTATAGGATTACTTTCAAATTTAGAAGGGATGTTTGAAGAAAATGTGCATGAAACAATTAAACAATGACCTTTCATATTAATGTCAAGTCATTACCTGAATAAAAGTCCTGCTTTCATCAGCCCGCCTGAGCAACATACGCGGTCACAAAAAGACACAAATATGGCGTGCCAACGCAGTGCATATTTGGCATGGCATTTCAAAGAATTTTTTTTTTACGGGTGAAGTCATCCAAAAATAACGGAGTACTAAGTGATCAGATTGCTTTACTGAGTTTAGGTCATCCAAAAGTTATGTTACTGATTACAATTTTAGCCAGGTAACTAGTAACTGTAACGGATTACATTTAAAAAGTAACCTACCCAGCACTGTATCTACACACTACTGCTGTAACACTGCTACTATTATTGTACTCGCCCATATTCGGCCAACGGGGGAACATAGCCATCTTAACTAGGGCGGCCCTCTGTTAATTTGTTTATAGATGTATATTTATAGTTTGCAATCCATTTGTACCCTTTTAAAGATAGTTGAGAAATTTCTAATGCTAACAACTGAAGCCACATTTGACTCCCCCGGGGAACTCAAGTGTCTTATCTTACCTTTTTGTTTGGGAGGTCATCATCCACATCAATTTCCCCATTACTGTCTTCAAACGTTACTTTTCTTTTAGACATGGTGCTGGAGAGGGAACGTTTGGGAATTTTATTTCCAAATTATATATTTTTTGTACACGTGTTTTAAATGTATCTCATTACATTGACTGTTTGGTTACATCACACTGTTTTGCTAACTAGCTAAGCAGCTAGCTTAAGCTTTACTCTCAGTGCGTGTTAAACAAGCAAACCAGGGCCCAACTCAATGTAACATTATGATTAGTAAACGAATATAACCGAAACCATATATACCAAATATAGCACACATGTTAGTAAATATCACGCCAAACCTGAGTAAAATAGTTCATGCGACGTTTCCATTCAACGGAGGAGCGTCACATCCGGATCCGTTTTGTTAGGAAGCATTTTTTTTTTTTTTTTTTTTTGCACCTTTGTTAACAGAACTTTTTTTTCAAACGCAAACTGCTTGGAGAACAAATATAAATGGATGACAGAGATCAATGAATATCTCCATTAAATGTTGTCTTTTGTCTATACGTCAGACTTCCTGTCTGCAAAACCACAAAAAAGTATTAAAATATTCCATGGTTATTTTGTAAATTATATAATCTGAGAGACAAGGAAACAACACAGGGTATATGCCTTAGATGTATCATTAGGACTTTAAGTCTTAGTCAGCCAGGATTTACTGTTTAAATATTGTTACCTCAGACTTTATTCTACATAATATAATTAGTGGGACAAAATGGAGGTGTATTCACACACACACACACACACACACACACACACACACAAATAGACATTCATGCTGCTGACATCCATAAAAAGGTTTCAATATCTTTTTTAATTGATGTATAGCGCAACCATAAACGGTGGAAACATTGCATCACTGTACAGTACTACACAAGATCGAAGTTTAAGAAATAATGTGAGGTAAGTTACAACTGAAGCTAAATGTGGAAGTGGCAGAGGGAAGTCGGAAGCAACAGCATCATAACATCGGTGACTTTCATTTCCAGGTAGTGCGTTCACTAGAGCCTGGCTCATCACAGCAAGGAGGAGGACTCCAGTTTAGTGAAGGGAGAATATAATGTGTCAGGGTTTTGTTACCAGGAAGTGGGTCGAGTTATTTATATTTCAACACTTGTCCTCGAGTACCCAAGGGTGCACCGGTGATAGTAAGCTGAAACTTAAATTTAAACATTGCAGATGTATTCTGACCAGGGCACTACAAATGACTGTCTACACAGGAATGGCAGAGAACAGAGGTAGATATCTGGACAAGAAAATAATATAAATTCTTTACATTCGAACGGATAGGGTCACCCAGTCATTGTTCCCTAAGGTAAGTATGACTAACATCTTTCTGTCAAAGGAGAGTTTGAAGGATTCTGGATGATAAATCAATGAAAACAGTGAGACATTGAATGGTAGAATATATTATATGTGTTATAGGTTATTGTCACTATTGTCATGCTGTTTAGTCAAATGTATGGTTATGTCTCAAGTGTCATGTAAATGAGTGTAAGGAGGTTTTAAAGCAGTTTAAACATCTTAATCCACTATTTTAGGCATGTTTTTATTTAAATATACAACTGCTCTGATTGGCTGAAGTGTTGGAAACTTGGGTGCTGAGCCGTTAGTGATGTCACTAAGGACTGCAAATCAAAACGGGTTATATAATGACATGCTTTTTTTAATCAGGAAACTATGGGAAAAGGTGAAGAGTTTCAGATCCAACATTTTAGACACATATCAGATACAGCATACAAGTGCTTACATGCATATGGGCAATGAAAAACAGATTTACACAACATGGGCCCACACACAAGCCTTCAATTTGAAGGGAAGCACCTTGAGTCGTTAAAGTCCCAGCAAACCCCGAAATTTAACTGTTTATGTTTTGAACAACACCTGTGTACAAAGGTGCATGTGATACCGATTGAGTCCCGCACCGGACTCGAACCCGGATCCCTGGCGTGAGAGGCAGACGCACTAGCAAGGGACGTTAAAACCAACAGGCCTCTAGCATCTGCTGCTATAGCACGTCTCTTAAGGTGTTGGGGAGTGAGGTTTACACTGCACAGCTCTGTACCGCAGACCACCGTTACACATGTGGCCGAGTTTCAAACAACAACAACAACCCCACGTTACAGTTACAGTTAGGTAACAAGGTAATTTAGCAGAAGCGACTTACAATCACATGCTGCTATTACATGGAGCAGATAGGGGTTAGGCATCTTGCTCAAGGATGCTTACAGGTAGGCCGACTCTGGGGGTAGGCAACCTTTCCCGGCTGAGAGTCCAACACCTAGACCACTAGACTTTCCTGCCCCCCTGTTGATTTGCAGGTTGACCTATGTGTGTCAACACCTTTATAGTTACATCCAAGTGGACCGTTTGCACAGTCTGACGCTATTCTCCCCTCCTTTTAAGTGTTGTGATGAAGCTCCACAAGAAGATTTTAACCCATTATCTCTCATGCACCTCTCCTGTGGACAAAGAGGGGTATCTTTACAAAAAGGTTTGTAGAAAACACCAAAAAGGGTCATGTTTACAAACTATAAAATATTGATGTATTTATTTTCCCAAGACGTTTCCACATTGCTTCCTTCCTGCGCTTTTTGTTTTCACAGAAGGAGAGGAACGCCTCTTACCAGCGGCGGTGGTTTGTGTTGAAGGCAAACCTACTCTTCTACCAGGAGCGCCCGGCCGACCGCCACCTACTGGGGGTCATCGTTCTTGAGGGATGTGCCGTCCGTCACAACGAGTTTGATGGAGAGTTCACCTTTTCCCTTGTGTTCCAAGGGTCGGGCCTTAAGACGTATCAGTTCGCAGCAGAAGATCGACTGACCCAGGAGAGCTGGGTGAAAGCTTTGCTTTCAGCCAGCCACTGTTATCTTTCTATGCTGGTGCGAGACCTGGGCAAGCAGTATGAAGGTGAATGTAGAGACATTTGTTTTGTATTTTCTATTTGCAAGTATAGTTTATGCTTTCATATGTACCCTTGTGCGTTCTTTATGCAGAAGCGAAGCGTGAACAAAGCTCTGGTGAATCCGGGAAACAGTGTTCCTCTGCTTGTGGTCAGATTGGCAAGGACCTCTGTCCCTCCACAGTCCTGCAGAGTTCTGGCTCTTGTTTATCCCCACCGGCGCCAAGAGCCCTCGTCAGAGATGGGAGGAGCTACAGCGCCAGCCATGTGCTGCAAGCGCCTTCGTTCCCAACAAAAGTATCAAATAAAAAGTCTCCTAAGCTCTGGCCCAGGAGAAATGCTTACGTGACCCCTCTAAATGGACCAGCACCCCTTTATGGGGAGTGGCCATTGGTGGGCCTTGATCCCCTTGAGGAGTTCAGCAAACTTCACGAGTATTATGGACAGGAAGTGATGCGAGCGAGAGCAGAGTGGCTGAAGACTCGACAAGTGAAGGAGGAGATCGGTGATGACCTCATAGACCTCAGCTAAAACAGAACTAGCAGCGCATACTGTACATCCTGATAACAAGCTGTGAGAAAAACAGGACTGTTCAACTGGAAATAAAATAGATCACATCAATTGTGAGTCACCCTTCGTATACTATATGGTGCAGTAGCCCTAATGTTGACGAACATTTTAGAAAAGAAAAGTTGAAAAGATAAGGAAACCAATCTTAATATGCCTCTATGTCAAGGTTTTGGGGTTTGTTCTATGAGAATGTACACACACAAACTTGTCAAAAGCCAAGGAAGTATGTATCTGTGGTATAACTGCCCAAGGTATAAGGGCTTTATGATGCAGATATGCACACAAAATCTGAATATCTTCCATGCACCTTTGTGACTGTATGAAAAAGCAACTGTCAATCAAACATACACTCTCAATCTTTCAGCCTACTCAAGCCTTCTCATTTGCAGTTCTAGTGTGGTGTCTAGGTGAGACAGCTCCAGAAACATTACAGCAAAGAAGATATAAATAAATATCCAAATAAAAATCAAATGTGTGTGTGTGTAAGCAATATACTTTGTAAACTGTCAATAAAGTCAAAAATACAGGGGTGCTAAATTAAAGACACACCCATTGAGGCTACCACGTCTCTCAGATTGTCTGATTGTCAGATTGCCTACAGGAACTAAGACATTTATTTCCTGTGAAAGGTCAACACGAGGCCTCTTAAAGTTTGAGCATGAGGTATAGAAATTCGTCATAATCAGAAAACATTAATGTTACGTTTTTTCATATATGTAAAGGCAGAACTAAAAATAGTTATCCAGTTGGCCCACATGTTTGAATTTCACTTATCACTTACATACTGTAGGTGTCCCCAAAATGTAAACTAAACTATAAAGGGATAGATAATAGCTGTATTTATGTTAGTCATCTACACTTGTCAGTTAAGACCTAACTGACAACTTTACCTTGAGCAAATACAAACTAAAACAGAAAAACATATACATTAAAAACATATTTCATACAGTAGTTATGGTTGCAAATGGCGAGATTGGTTTGTAAAACCTTTAGAACTACCTGGATTTTAGAATGAATTAGATGTATAAAAAAAAAAAGAACCATAAAACCCATTCACTTAAATGTTACACAATAATACATCTATCAAATCTTACGCAGGCAGTAAACAGCAGAGGGCGCCATTATACGTCGACACATATGTTGATATATATCAAGTGAATTATCTAGACTATTCTCAGTATTCTTATGAAATCAAAATCAGTTTACATGTACGAATCAAGAAATTATAGACAGAAACTGCATAAATTAAGTAATTTACAGCTATAATAAGTGAAAAAAGGTCTTAATTAACATATCCATAATGATTCCAAGATGAACATACATTTCCATAAATCTCTAGACGCAGTACACATCAAAGGTGTGCTTCGTTATCTGTGAACACCAGCAATATAAAAAGAGTTATAACTTCACTAAACTGGAGGTTGCTCAGTTCCCACTAGATTTTGTGTATCATGACACTGGCATGAAACGTCTTTGACAATAAATATAAAACTAGATTTTGGAGGTTATTCATGGCGAGATTTCTTTGAAGTCTTGAGACAAAGACGAGAATGTACCGTGGGCCAGAGTATGTCAAAGTCTTATTGCATAACAAAGCAACCTGAAAGTCCTGAGAAATCAAACACACATAAACACACGCCCCAGGGGAGCATAGCATTAGCAAGTGTGACATCTCATGTCGCGACAGACCTTTAGCTTGTGCCCCTCATAGGTCAAATGGGAGCTTCTCCACATTCCAGAGCCTATACGCAGACATTCCAATCATCTAAACATTGATAGATGACTTTGCGGGAGTGTGGCATGTGGTGTTGCATTGCACCAAATATCCATGAAATGTACACACTGTGTACGTTAACAACCTCAACGCAGTGGCCGCACATAAATTATATCATCATCTGGTGATTTCTCAACACTGACAGGAGACATGCAGTGACACTGTGCGCTATGTGTATGGTTCATACATTAGCCCACATGCAACACTTTGTACTCGTCAAACACAATACCAACATCTAAAAGGTAGTTTAATCAGATTAAACAGTCAACAAAAGGAAGTGCTCTATGTTGCAGTAGCCCATATGTAACTGCGCGGACGTATACAAGGAGCCCGAGGTCAAACGCCAAAGCATGACTGCAAATGAAATGGCCTTGCCGACTTTCCGAAGGTCCACAACAATGGAAACAGGACGAGGCATTGGAGGCGATACCTCCAAACTTGGCTGCAGCTTCTCAGCTGTCCAAGAGTACGCCACGCTTTGAACTTGACAATGAGGCTGGAAAAACAAACATTCGGAACAAGGACAAGTAGAACCACGCCTGTCAATTCTACTAAAAATACTGTTGACAGCCAGTGTTGTGTTTGCTATCAACTATTAAAACCAGATGAACACATAGAATTACATAGAACAATACTATCTGCTTTTGACACCGGTACATTTGGATGAAAAAAGTTAACAGTAAAATTAGGAAGGTCCCTCAATGCAGTATGCTTTGAGGGATATAGTCGTTGGCAGACGGTCAAGTTTATTTTGCTATTTTGGTCACTCTCAGCTGTCCCTTTAATGTTCACTTCGAAATGTCTGCTGCCATCACACAACCGAGTAATCCCCTAATTTGAGGTGCAGGGTGGGGGAGTGTAGGAGTTGAGGAGGGTTTATGGAAGGGAGGTGAAGGGGCAAAAGGGGGAAGCCGAAGTGCAGGGGCCATTGCTAAAGAGAGACCTTTCTAGTGATGGCAAACAAGCAGTACCGCCAGAGGTTAACAGTGCACATGAATTTATCACACTGCTAGCATTGCTAATAACTAGGTTATAGATACAAGAAGGACCACTTGAAGCACTGTACATTCATAGATCTGATCACGTATGAGCAGCACTAGAGCTAAGAAAACTGCAGAATTTTGAATTTCTATTGGACTCATATAATGTTCGTTATAATGTTAATTTTAATATAGCTTAATCTGACTATGTGCGCAAACATTTGCATGCAAATAACTTTTTAGAACTAAAATTACAAATCATTAATGGCAAGATGTGGGTGTTGGGCCAGATATTTATGCAAAGTGGCAAAATTGTTTTAATGTCATTTTACATATTTAGTCAAATGATTGCAGCTCTGCAGCGCTGACTCAAACATTGCTTTTATATCCCAACTGCTCCTCCAAATGAAGCACCTAATTTAGAACGTACAGTTGAAAGTGATAAACCCACACACATGAACATACAGGGTAGAAGCTATATCAGTGGCCGAGGCTATAGAATGCTTATATTACAGTCTGCGATATTGCAATGAACATCACAAACCAAAAATAAAATCCAGAGAGGGGCTGACGGGCGGTTGGATACCGAGGGAGGGAGGGCGGGCGGTGAGGCCGCATTCAGACGTCCAACAAGATCCAATGTCTTGGATGTCCATATTAGTTCACGTGGGACTTGCCATACCCGCGCCATGGTCTCTGAGCTATCAGGTTTACTTAATTCCAAGACCCGCAGGTCTATTTCTGATCACGCCCGTAAGGCGATAGCTCGTCCCCCATTTTGTCTCCTTGCTTTTTGCCGCCAACTCATCCTTTACCGACCCCCACCTCCATCTTCTCCCCCATCCCCACCCCGCCCCTCTCCCTCTCCTCTCCCTTTTTGCTCAACCTTGTATGCCCATCCAAACTTGAGCGTGCGGCTAAAGTTAGCTTGGCCAACGGAGAGGTATATAAGCCCCCCGGGATCGTGGCCTAGCGCGGCTTCACACAAGTCTTCCCTTTCTTGACCCTCCAAACCTCCATACATACCATCTCGACATGGTGAGTACCGGACCACTGTCAAGATCGCCTGCTGCTGGGGAGAAAAGACTCTACAGTGGAAATGATATCAAATCAAATCCCAAACTCTTTGGATTAACACCGTTTTTTTTTTTTTCATGCGAAATTGCTTCGATTTTAACCATCACAGATATTGGGATTATTTTTGGTTATCACTTCCGATAGGTTGTGTGTGTGTGTGATTTGTATATGCCTGGCCCTAGGTTGACTTCAGTGTTTATGTGTATAAATCTGATATGAATTGTGCTATTGGATATTTACATCACACCGCATATTAAAATTCAACAATAGTTAGCAAGTGGAATCTAGACATTTCTGGAATGGATGATGCATGATATCATTTCCGTGAATTTGGGAAATTGGTTCTCATACATAAATTCATGAAATTTCCTATTTATAAATGTCCTACATACAATATGATGGTCAGATCATAAATGGTCCTGTATATGACTTGTGCGATGGCCCACAGCATCCTGACCAACTACTGTATTTTTCCACTGGGGTTAGAGTTCAAATAGTAGTGTGTGTGTGTGTGTGTGTGTGTGTGTGCGTGTCTGTGGGGGTGGGTGTATGGGTATGTGGTTTTACCCCTGTGTTTTGTCCTCCAGGCACCCAAGAAGGCCAAGAGGAGGGCAGCGGCCGGAGATGGCGGCTCTTCCAACGTGTTCTCCATGTTTGAGCAGAGCCAGATTCAGGAGTACAAGGAGGTGAGGATGTGAACACCCCGTTCCCCCACACCGGCCTAGCCCCCGCTAGTTTCCTAAACAGTGTTCAGGCATCATTAGACATCTTCACTAGCGCTGACCGGTCGATACAGATAAGGATCTCTCCCCGGGAGCTAAATTAAGCCTGGCTTAGTACCTCAATATCGTTTACCCTTGTTATTTCTTGAGGGCTCTGAGTTTGCGGGTTTATGTCGATCCGTTTCCATTTCACTTATGCCTCCCCCCCCCCCAGCTCCTCTGACAACTCAGTATTGAGTATTGAAATGGAACACCCTCTACGCTAGCTCTCTGTTCACCACAGTTGTCCCTCATTAGCCGTCTCCTCGAGGCTCTTACTGGTGGCTGGGACAGGGAAGCAGGGCTAGTAGCAGCTGTATGCGTGGAGGAGCAAATCCTTTCAGAATGTATGGTGAGGGGCCGTCAAGAGATTGGTTCAAAATGGTGTCTGGTCTCTGAATAGAGCGGAACATTCCTGGTGCGATAAGCGATCCAAATGTCTTGAGTGCCACTGTGGGAATGTATGATACGATCACTGGGCTCGTCTTAGCGCGTCACACAGATGGAAATGGCAGCCGAGGGATGGAGTATCTGTTGGAGGAGATATTTAAGTGTGCGCATAAAGGGTGTGTGTGTGCATGGCCGGGGGGGTGTCCAAGTCCAAGTCCATTGGGTTGTCTTATGTTTCACAGACATAGCTTAGCGCTGCAGCTTGGCAATAAAGACGGAAGCCAGATGAGACAGCTGTTCCTAAAATTATTCTCTCCCAAATTAACATGTAAGAAAACCCTTAATGCCCACCTGAAGTTCGCCAAAGTGACCACTTAGTAAAGTATTTGACTTTTCCTTGTTGTGGCCCGTGCGTTCTTGCCGTGTAGGCTACCCCACGACAAGGTTTACATAGCTATCTTTGGGGCAGGCTATAGGACGAAGCTATAAATACACATTATCACATCCCTCAAACTTTAAGAGGCCTCATGTTGACAATTATGTTGAACAAATAAAAAATAACCTTGATGCTGTCTTCTTGTGTTCTTCGTAGGCTTTCACAATCATTGACCAGAACAGAGATGGTATCATCAGCAAAGACGATCTGAGGGACGTGCTGGCCTCAATGGGTGCGTGAAATGCATACTTACAACGTGTACAATGCCCTCTAGCGGCCAAAATAAAGACCAAGCAGGAGTAGTTTGTACGTAAATTGTGCTTACATTTATTTAAGCACAATTGCGATAATAACCAAAATATAAACAGGATTCGGATTCTAAATCTCCTTCCAGGCCAGTTGAACGTGAAGAACGAGGAGCTGGAAGCCATGGTCAAGGAGGCCAGCGGCCCCATTAACTTCACCGTCTTCCTCACCATGTTCGGCGAGAAGCTGAAGGGTCGGTATTTTGTAACAACGCAATGTGACACATCGTAAACACTATTCAAAACATTGTTCAAATGCGCTGACCTCGTTTTCCCGAGTATTAACGTTTAACCACGTTCTCGTCAGGTGCCGACCCCGAGGACGTCATCGTTTCCGCCTTCAAGGTCCTTGACCCCGAGGCTACCGGAAGCATCAAGAAGGAATTGTAAGGAAACCTTTTGTGTATAGGCTATCTGTGAGAATATATGTGTGTATGTATGAATCTATCTATCTATCTATCTATCTATCTATCTATCTATGCATGCATATAAAGTAGCTTACCACATTACACCTAAGTTAAAATCTTTAATAAAATCTGAAAAATTATATACAGAAAAATTTAATGAAATTAAATTAGATTTTAATAAATATGACATGTTATGCTGTATATCGGCTAAACAAACACACACACATCAATTATGTTTGTCTTTCCAGTCTTGAGGAGCTTCTGACCACCCAGTGCGACAGGTTCTCCGCAGAGGAGGTAGGCTAATGTTATATATAATTACATGATTTATTTTATTAAGGCTACGTAACACGACGCAAGTAGGCCTACGTTTCTGCTATATTCCTTTCTATTCTATTCTATATCTTTTTTGCTGTAGTGTATTACGGCTACTATTAAACAACTATGACGACAATAACACGGAGTAGGCTATATGTCACGGACATGACGGTATCTCATTGCGCCTCTTATTCTCTCCTCCAGATGAAGAACCTGTGGGCTGCCTTCCCCCCAGATGTCGCTGGCAACGTGGACTACAAGAACATCTGCTACGTCATCACACACGGAGAGGAGAAGGAAGAGTAAAGACATACGCCAGAGAAGACGACAACAACAACAACAACAAAAAACACAGCATCCCTTGCTATTCTGCCCTCCCCCTCCTCCTCCTCCCCGCACAACTTTCGTGTAACCCAGGCGCCGTGTGGCCCGTGTCGCTCGTGTTTACGCCAAAAGACTTGCACGTGAGAAGGCGTTTGCCACCCGGGGCCTGTCTGTCTATGTCTGTTTATGGGGGGAAAACTGGGATTGTTTTTCAATAAAATAATCTTGTGACATAATTTCCATCCACTATGTTTCTCGTCCACCTCCTCTACGAGATCTCGTTCATCTCACCTCTGCGCCTCGTCTCTCCCTTGCATTGCTTCGGCATCAGATGTGTTTAATGTGAACCAAAGGTCCCTTTGTTTTGTATAGGGCGATACACGCAGTGAGCTTTATAGGGGACCTCATTCCAAATTATGAAGAAGTCCCCAAAGGCGGAACAGGTGAGACGAAGGAGCGTCTTTTGAGAAGGGTAAAGGAGAAAAAAAGGACTCCTTAAAGCGATGGTCGCTTTTATTTTCTCCTGCGAAGGAGACGGGACTAAGGAACCGAAAGAAAACATTCGGTCTTCGAGTTCACTCTCTCGACTCCCTCTTGCACTGTGCAAATCTCATTTTCTGTCCATAAGTTGTCGTGATTTTATTTTCACTGAAATCCTCACCTTCACCTCTGCAATGAATAAAAGGGGCATACTGCGAATAAAACCTCTTACCTTTTGTAAAACAGCGTCTCTGTTCGGTGGTTCTGTGAGAATATATTACGCTTATTCACAAAATGCTTTTAGCGACATTTAGTGGACACACTTAAACACTACTATACATAAACGCCCTGAACAAAATGTCAACATGAGGTGAATAAGCATCAAGCGACATCCAGTGGCCATACTCAATAGAACCCTACTAAAATACTGCTAGGACTGACGGCGTTCTTATAATACGGATCCTTTACTGACACTGCGTCATAATAAAACTATTTTCTCTTATTTCCCATTTTCCTATAAAATACTCCTTGCTCACTTCACACTCTATGAGACAAGCAGTAGGAGGCAGTGAACAGACAGGAGGAGGTAACGAGCAGTGCGGAAAGCGTGGACAGCAGACAGCAGACATAAAAAACTGGAATTACCACCTCGCGATTGTATGCTTCAGCGAAACAGGTCAATTTTGAAATTTGAAGAAATTCACAGGCGTTCCTGAGATACCGCGTTCACAAGAATGGGACGTAGATCTACATGAGGCCCCAGCGGCCTTGACCTTCGACCACCAAAGTTTAATCAGTTCATCTTTTACTGTAGGCTAAGTGAATGTTTGGACCAAATTTGAAGAAATTCCCTAAAGGCGTTCTTGAGACATCGCGTTTACGAGAATGGGACGTAAATCATCAGACATAATGAGACATAAAAAATGATGTAATATTTTAAGTTCTTTGGGTCTCTGATCAGTTTCCTATGAAAATTCTTACTTTGCCGGCGGAATATAACATGTCTTTATATGGCAAACAAACAAATAATAGAGCAACAACTTTGAATTGCTAAATAAAGAAACTACACAAGAAATTGTTTATTTTTTCAGAAAATAAAAGCTGATTATTTTTTGTGCCCTCAAACTATTATTTTGATTTCAATTTAAGACCTACTACAGTATATATTAACAACCGATGTAATTTTAATGGTACCTGAAATATTGGCATAGGATTATTGTATAACAGAGAGGTTTTCTGTTTTTTTATAACTATTCAAAGTCCTTCAGATAGAAAATATGAGAAACAACAAAAATGTCAAGATGGTTTCATATATTATGGTTTATTACTCATCACAAATGTCATTATTTAAATACATCAGGTGTCGATCTGCTGTTAAGGAATGCATTTAATTAGCTATTATATTATTTCACCTTTCGCTAAAGACAGTTTTATGTAAACTTATAAACACAAAAGAGACAAAATGGAGAGTACATGACAAATTAGGAAACCAAATGAGAAGGTATCCTTTGCATTGATTTGGAGGTGAGATTCACATCACTATCATCGCAAAATCACACTTTATAATATTGATGCGCTGAACACAATATGAACTTCTGCAATAGTAGTGATATTGAAATGTCTTCGTAAAAATAACTCATGGAAATGTATTCATTTAAAAAACAAAAACAGGAACAAAGTATTGCTGAAATGTTGATAACCCTTGGGCCTGGTGCGGTGCGTTTGACCACACAATTTGATCTACATGGCAACACCCTTGATGAGAAATGCTCTCAAGAACAGTGTGTTGTCACGTGTAGGTTTTGCATAGATGTGTTCAAATTATTTTAGCTAAAATTCTTTAATCTGCACCTAAACCCAACTGGACGCCTAGTAGACAGGCTGTGATTTAAAACCGCATCATAGCAATGCCAAGCGGGAGAGTCGGTGACTGTTGAAGACATGCAGGGTACAATTTTTTATTTATTTTTTAAACACAAAAATCCCTCCAAACCTGAACTACAGACATAGTAGAGTGTCACTGTTAAGGAGTACCAACGCTATTCACCTTTTAAAAATGGTATAACAGTAACTACCGGGCACTGGCCATCACAAACCGACGGGTGCCACTTAACGTTTCCACACAAAAGTTACAGTTTCCATCACTGAGATAAGGGAGTTAACTGATGAATTGTTGAGTATCACAAAACACTTGTGTGAAGATGTTAACAGAGACATAATGCAAAGCACACAAATCCAATCTCTAAGGACTATACAGTACGTTCAAGGCCTACGAACCGACCACCCCCCCCATCTGAAACACTCCACTTTTACTGTTGCGTCGACCATTTTGCTTTGCACTCTGGTGGGGTTTAATACTGCTTCACTACAGCACACTAGAAACTTGCGAACCAAAGGATAAGCCCCAAGAACCTTTGGTGGTGAACCTGAAAACTTCCAAAGACGTCGCAGTAGTGGTGGAGAAAATGTGCAACCAAAAGAAAATGAAAATAACACTTCTCCGCTTCGTACTACACATTGTATAGCAGGGCCGTCATTCCAGTCAACCAGGCATCTATTATCTATAGAAAAATAGTCAGATCCAAAATAATAATAATAATAATAATAATGAATAATATACTATATTTGATTAAATTAACTGCTTTGTACAAAATACACAAGAGCTCAAAAGGTTAGAGATTAATGCTACAATGGCATACCTGGCACGACCATTCAAGTGGCTTCCTATTGACTCTTAAAAAAAAAAAAAAAAAAAAAAAAGCATGCGTTGTAAAGTTCAAACCCGCCTGAGAACACACTGTAATCACTACACATCTACTAAATACAGAGTGGTCGACGTAAAGCGGCGTTTTTGTGACGGGACAGTGCAAACGCCATCCTTCAAACTCCTAGCACAAAAAAAAAAAAAATAATAAATCACCACATTCTAAATGGGTAAACAATAAAAATGAAATCCTCGCCCATAGGAATATTTGGCTAAATAAAAACCACTTTTGTTAATCAAAAGCTGAAATAATACTAGTAAGAGAGGCGGGCCTTTGCACTGCACTACAGGACTAGCAGTAGCTGCAGCAAAGCTTCAGCTCACACACACACACACACACACACACACACACACACACACACTGTATCGACATGTGGCCACGCCACCGAGCCAGTTGGCCCAAGAGAGATCGTTCAAGAGTGTTAAACAGAGGCCCCTGTTTTACATTATATTCCCTGTATACTGTTTTGTCAGGGACAGTACACGTATGATAACATCTTGGAGGGTTCGCTGTTGTGACAGTACTTTCCTCACGCCCCCCCCCCGTTTAACTCCCTTCAATTTACCCAGAGGATTTCTTATTAGGAGAAGAAATTGAAAGACTGAACCTCAGAAATTCCTTCTGGGTGGCGTGACATGAGGGGAAGAAGCGGGGGCCCACATAAAACATGACACGTTTCACTACTTAGGCACGCACACATTCACGACACTTAACATTTAATATTACAATAAATACGACCTCCTGACCACCCGACTACAACAGCAGTGCTTGCATCCCTCTTGAGTTTTTGTTTTTTTTCCTTTCTTCTTCTTCTTCTCCTCAGGCGTTGCAGACCACTTATCCACGGGTGAGACATGGCAGAGTATAGGGGGCGCTAAAGAGGTGCACTCTGTATTTACATGTTCTATGGCACCGCAGGCTATTTCCACCCGCTCCCAGAATCCCCTCAAATGTTCCGTTGACGTCCATCGCCCCGAATCAAACGCCAACATTTTAAAAGCAAAACATAAAAATAAAAAAAAAAGAAAGGAAAAAAAAGATTTTAACAAAATGACTGCGCTCCAGTTGCAAAAGGAAACTTGTCCCACGTTATTAAAACTACTTGGTGACAAAGAAAGAGGTGCTATTCCAACCACAGTCCGGGAACTACTGTACATCTTTTAACATGCGTTTAACAACGTAGGACGCCCTCTGGGTGTCTTCTATCCTCCATCGTTGTGCTGGGGCGGGGCGGTGGGGGGGGGACACAGCTACGCCGACTCCTTGGGCTCCGCACCTCCGTTCTTGCCCTCCGCCTCGCCCGCACCTCCCCCCCCTCGGTCCTTTTTCTTGCCGCCCTTCTCCTTCTTCTTCCTCTCCTTCTCCAGGCGTTCCTTGTCCCTCCTCTGCTTCTCCCTCTCCGCCTTCTCCCTCTCCTTCCTCTCCTTCAGCCTCTGCTTCTCGTCCTCCCTCTCCTTCCTCTTGTCATCTTTGCTCCTCTTCTTCCTGCCCTCCTCCTCCTCTGCCGTGGAGGTGGTGGAGGGGGGGGCAGGCTGGGGGAAGTGCGGCAGGGTGACGTTGTTGGCGGTCGGGGAGGGGATGGAGGGCGTGACGTGCTCAGAGACCGTCTTGGAGGCAGGGGCTAGGGTGTTGGGCAGGGCCAGGGCGCTGGGTGGGGCCTGCACGGCAGGGGCTTCCGCAGAGGCCCCGACCAGGGGGCTCTGGATCTGCGGGGCGGGGGCCCTCGGTGGCTTGCCGGTGGCACGCGGGTTGGGGGGGAGGCCCTCCGCGCCCGACGGACCCGAGAAGGAGCCCTTCTTGGTCAGGAAGGGGACCCTGGCCTTGCGGAAGCCCT
This sequence comes from Percopsis omiscomaycus, assembly GCA_027575585.1. Classification (NCBI taxonomy): domain Eukaryota; kingdom Metazoa; phylum Chordata; class Actinopteri; order Percopsiformes; family Percopsidae; genus Percopsis; species Percopsis omiscomaycus. The sequence continues at coordinate 575 of JAODLI010004864.1, read as the reverse complement.
GGAGGGAGAGCAGGCTGGAGGAGGCCCTGAGGGGCCCCGGCGGCGGGATGGAGCCGCCCAGGAAGGAGAAGCTGCCGCCGGAGCTGATGGCGGTGGCACGGCGCTTGTGCTCGTAGATGGCCCGCGTGCCGTGGAGGCGGCGGTCCGGCTGGTGGCCCAGCGCCCCGCGGGCCTCACGCCACTTCCTCACCTGGACGCTGCTCTCGCGCTCCAGGAGGGCCTCCGTCACGGGCATGGAGATGATCTGCACACGCGCACACACACACACACACACACACACACACACACACACACGGGAAGTCAACGGTGTGATCTGGACACTATACAGGGTTGAGTGACACCACGTGTCACTGAGTAACAGCACGGCGATGGCCGGCCCAAAATAATCCGGACGCCAGGGGTGTGCGCTTGAGTGGCCAGCCAAGTAACACTTCGCTTTAGGTTCCTCTTCCAGAAACTAGAAGGCTTTAGGAAGTACCAGAAACTAGAAAGTGTAGTACAGGATAGTCTAGTGGTCTAGGTGTTGGACTCCCAGCCAGTAGGGGGCAGGATAGTCTAGTGGTCTAGGTGTTGGA
>JAODLI010004853.1:0-28939 GCA_027575585.1 Percopsis omiscomaycus | reverse complement strand
TTAAAGTAAGCCCCAAGATCAATATGTGCAATGCTGCAAGGCAATGTTTGAGCTTGTATAAAATAATTTCTTATCCATTGTAATTATGAGCAAACCTATAATAGAGTTTCTCTCTGAGCTCTAAAACCTACTCGGGCAGGCTGGCGTGACCGTCTATTTACGAACGCCAGCTCACATGATCGCAGTTTACAGGTGCCTATACTTCTGAGAATAAAGTCAGAATTCTGAGAATAAAGTCAGAACTCAAATACATCTTTCACCATGGCCCCAATCCTCTTCCGTAGCTTACCTTTGTAGCATTCCAGGTAATTCACTGGACTTGAATTGCTTCAATTTGAAGAAAAACTGGAAAAACTCGGGTTTGTGCATGTGTGTATATAATCTACATAGATGTTTGGCAATATGATATGAGGCTGGATTATGGCAACACCATACATGTTTCACGCAAAAAATAAAATTTTGAACTCTGCAGATTTAATTTGGGAAGATCAAATTGTTCCTAATGGTTGGTGACAAGCGAAGATGACGCATTATTAAAAAAGTTAGGGAGGAAGCTTTTTGAAAAAAATCATTCTGGTGAAATTAAAAGTAAAATTTCCAAACAATCACCGTTTTTGGATATAAAGTCTGAACCAAATAATTTTTTTTGAATAAATCAACTCGTTTCAATAGTTTCTAATAAAATCATTATTTGCGTTAATGAGGCGAGAGACCAACACACACCCCTTACTTTCCACCAATAGCAATGACGCTAAGGAAAGACGTCGGCTAGCTAGCTAGCTATGTTGATAAACTACCATGGCAATAACTCAGAATCCGATCATAGTCAATAAATTACATCCAAGTTGTGTTTTTCGTTCATATACATTTCAAGTTAGATTTGCCAAGTCTGTAATAGGAAGACGGGACGGGAATGACTGACGGTAAGCTAGCTTGTCGACAAGCTAACACGATGACTGAAAAGTCGACCGACCCTTTCCTCGTTTCCAAGTCAACGTTAGCCTCATGCACATTTTACTTACGTTGACTCTGAAAGCCCTCTGTTGAATTAGTCTTGATCCATTAAGCCCAGCTATTTGACGAACCGCACGGAAACATATTCCATACATTTTGTTCATTTTCCTCACAGCGGACACCTGTCAGCGCACAATGTTGACTAGCTGGCAGGCGTAACAATTATGCACGTAGAAAAAAGCAATCCTTTGACAGTTTCCTTAAGGTAACGTTAGATCCGACAGTACAATTGTGCAATCTACACCAACTACACCTATCGGTTAATGGAATATTTACGAGTGGAGCAGAAGCGTAACGTTACCCTAGAATCTGAAATCATAATAGGCCAGGAAGGAAGATGGCGTCTCCTTTCCTCTTCTAGGGTAACGTTAACGTTATCCTAAAGATCCTACAAGTTGTTATAATTCTCATAACTACTTAACCGTCTAAAAGTAATAATCCTATGGGGAGTAAAACATTTATTATTTATTTAACAGTTTGGTAATTTAGCAGGTCGCTTATCCAATGCGAAGAACAATGCAATAATTTAAGATGAAGCGGGGATACAGCGTAATCATTAAAAATAAAAGTATTGGAACAGCTGTCCTTCACCATGTCCTTTTTACATTGATAACATAATATTAACAAGTACCTCAAGTTAAATTACAAAGAACAAATAATACAAAATAATAGATTATTATTGGCATTTTTATTATTTACATCATAAACCAATGGAGATATTCATCATGAAACAGCGCATATCAAACAAGAAACCGAATGATTTCTCTTTCAAGTATTTCACATCTCCGCAAAATTAATTAAAAATAAATTAAGAGTATTAATACTTGTTTTCCTTGCATTATAGACTGAGTCAACGAAAGTAAGTAACATACAACGTCTCAGTGGATAATGGAGAAGAACGACTGCAGCAGAATGTTGAGGACGTCATCACTAAGCGGCAAAACATGAAACGTCACACACTTGCGCCTGTCTTCACGCAGCATAAAAAGTATCACGATGGATGTCTGTGGTGCTCCATTAAATGTTGCATTAAGAGAATTTGGCTGTGAACAGAGCCTACTATCGCGCCCTGATGGATCGGCGTCCTTTATCCAAGGTAATTAGAATAGAGTTAAACTTTTCCTTCTGGCATTAGGAGCTGGACTCGTTTGTCCAGATGAAGAACAAAGATTGAATGTTGTGAAAGTAACTGGTTACTAAATTGCTTTATCACTACATAAGGCATGTAACAGTTGGCATACTAAAAATTGAAACTTAAATATATATAAATATAATCATACCTATATGGCAGAAAAACCTCTTGTGCATCAACAGTTCCCGAGTTGTACCTATTTTATGCAGTTCACTGACGCCCCCATGTGTTATTTTAAAGGAGACACAAGTGTATTGGCTGGAGTTTATGGTCCAGCAGAGGTAAAAGTCAGCAAGGAGATATATGATCGCGCAACCTTGGAGGTGGTGATACAGCCCAAAGTGGGTCTGCCAAGTAAGAATTAACAAGTAACAATTTTCCTCATCATACTATAATTCTGTACTATATATATACAAACCCTAGGAATTTTGTTGGACCCAAACGGTTTGCTTTAATAAATTAAAATTATAGGAATAATGCACTCCATGCAGCAGATTATACTGCCTAGCTATTTGGTTATTTAAAAAATCAAGTAGTATTATATTCATTTTTATTATTTGTAATATTATTTGACATCAAAAATTCACATATAGAGATATTTACAACCCAGTTAATGTCTACTGAATGTCTGCTCCTAAATTAATTTAATGTTGAAAATGTTGCTGTACCGGCACATACCACAAGGGGTTACACATCATCAAATTCCTCTACAAAAACGCTACTAATATAGCTGCTGTATCTTGACCTTTTTTTAGGTGTAAAAGAGAGAGCACAAGAGCAATGTGTGCGAGAAACGTGCGAGGCGTCACTGCTGTCTTCACTTCACCCTCGCTCTTCCCTCACCCTCGTGCTTCAGGTTTTGCACGATGATGGTTCAGTATCCTTTCAGGAAACTCCCAGGTCAAACTAAAAAGTAAATTCACATCCAAAAATTACCAATAATGTAATTTCTTAACTCTATTGCACAAATAGCACTATTTAAAGCTAATGTTTTGAGGAAGTGTTTACACCACCATTGTCTTTGCAGTCTTCCTTAACTAAAGCCTAGCTCTTATCATGCTTCTTAAATGCTGCTTGCATGGCCCTCATGGACGCAGGGTTGCCTATGAGTTGTCTTTTCTGTGGAGTGACTTGTGCAATTGACGCAGAAGGCCAAATCATCACAGACCCTACGGCAGCACAGGAAAAGGTAATTCCCAGGGGACCATATTGGGCTTTACTGATGATCTTCTCAAATAAATTCACCTACGTATTTTTTCTGATTATTAGTTGATTCGGTAATTTTTGTTTTTTTAATTTACATTTCTCCAAGGAAAGTCGAGCTTTGATGAGCTTTGCCATTGACAGTAAGGAGTGCAGGGTAATGACATCTTCAACTAAAGGATCTTTTTCAGTTCATGAAGTGAGTAGTATTTTTAATTTTTTTATATCAAATAAATAATGGATTATAATAACTCCTGTAACATGGTTTTGTGTATGTTTGTTTGTTTTTAGACCTTTTAATTTATATTGTCATAAATGACAATTTTTGGATTGTGATTGAATGTGTGACATTTATAAGCATTTCTTTGACACTTTAGAGATTATTAGATTCAATGTTCTCAGTGGAACTCTGTATCTACAGCTCCAGCAATGTATCGCCGTCAGTCAGAAAGCATCGGAGAAGATTTTCCAGTTCTACAGAGATTCTGTCAGGAGGCGATATTCCAAAACCCTGTGAAAAATAGACCACTTTTTTTTAAATGTTCTAAAAACAAAAAGTTGCTTCATTCATAAAACCGCATGCAGATCAAAAGAATTTGAGAGAGTTCAAACCAAGTGCATTTATTAGGATTCCTGGATCTTTATGTATTTACATATAATTTATCTCCTTGAATGTAAACTGGCACAGGGAAATGACAATTTATCTCATAAAATAGCATTTCTTATGTGCTAAGACCTTTCTAATGTTATTTTTCTGAGTTGACATTTGCTCTTATGAGCTTTGGTTTTCATTTATCACTTTTTTTTTCTTCTATTTTTTAAAATTTTTCTTCATAAACATATATATTGTGATCAATAAAGGTCTTTTGCAAAACCATTTAAAGTACAAATTGGTTGTGAATAAAGTATTGGAACGGCGACTGATACTAACATCTGATGGGTAATGGGATTGTTTCAGGGTATTCGGACTGTACAGTGATGTCTGCAGACCCATTTAGTACAATGAGAGTGGAAGTTGACAACAATTAGGTATTGCACAGGTCAAGTTCTTATATAGACTGGTATATGTTTTCAACTCAGTCTTGATACAAAACTGGTTTTCTGAAACTTTTTAATTAGAAATGAATGAGGTGATGTAACTAGACTATAAAACTATATATTTAATAGAAAATTGCAGTCAATTTTACCAATTTTTTTCCCCACCGCTTATGTTCTATGGCACAATAAGCTCAAACCAATATGGCAAGGGTGTTGAGCAAAGATCTCCTTGCACTTATTGAAATCTGTATTAGCTTGGAGACAGTTTAACATGGCAACATAACATGCACAATCTTAGAGAGTGCAATGAAACTGAACTGGCTCATGCATTAGGTGGATGAGCTCTGGGTGGATCATCATTTTGGGTCACGTCGTAAACAATGTCCAAATGGCTAAATGGAATAGAATGTTAGACTGGTGTAGGCATAATGTCAGGTAGGTAGGTAGACCACACAGGTCTAAAATTGGGGTGTGTTTTTGAAAGCTGACTGCCTGGTGGGTTTAATCTCCAAGTGGCACCACTTCAGAGGAGAATATAGATCCTCTATATTCAGGAGCAGGGAGTCACATCGTGGTTGTCTCTTTTAGACTTCATGAAATGATTAGTATAGGATTCATGGAGTTCTTCCAGCTATGCCTGCAGCCTTTGATTCCTGGATTTGCATTTTTAAAGCAGATCAATCTTCCTTTTTTTTATTTTTATAGCAACGCCATGTTAGAGTTCTTCCCCCCAGAAGGCTTTTGGCACAATTATTTATTTTATTGAATGTATTAACATTAAGATGTTTGCTTGTTTTAGTAAAAGCAGAGAAGAATCAGTCCTATCTTAAGGTACACTATGTTTAACAATGGATTTAGACCTAACAATAAACGGATTCCACACTAGAGATGGGCTTCAGGCAGCAGTTTCCTCCCTCTCACAACAAGGTCCATTATAGTGAGCTGTCCATATCACAACCGTCCCACATATTTTCACAACAGTCCCCCATATTCAAGTATTCTGATGGTGATCTCTGCAACGGTGTGATATTGTCTGGTTATTGTTTTGTTTTAACATAAGACCCCGCTCCCCATTTTTTAAATGTCTCATGACAACAAGCACAAAATAATAGTAGATAACTAATGTTGACCTAATAACACTGACACACTGGATCTTCCATATACAACAAAAGAAGTACAAAACAATGAACTCCAGGTAGTGATTTTGTTTTTTTCCAGAAAGGCTCAGGATCTCTTTATGTGTAATACAAATCTTCTGATGTGTGTCTGATTGGTGAAAGTACAGTTGAATCCAGGCATTTCCATGTTGATGTGCATGAAACATCTAGACAGTGTTACAGGACAAAGACTGTGGCCAAAGTATAGTACATTTTACGTGTGTGTGTCTGTGTTTTGAGGTGAGTCAGTGGGGTCTATTTTTTTTCTTTAGTGTATCCCTCCGCATGGGTTGCTTTTATGGTGGCTTTCCAGACAGGTAGGAGATGAGTGCTGCAATGGCACAGATGTACGTGATAATCCCAAAGACGATGGAAAGCACAGAGAGCAACAGGGCCTGGCGAGATGCTGCATTTGCCCCCTGAAAATCCCCCTGAGCCGATGCCTTGTTGGTCTGGGAAGGACAGCGGAGAGATAAGCATTAGAGGAAAGAGGGACAGAGAGAGGGACATTAGTCAGCACCTGTCAACGTTCTCCATAGCCTCACATCTTCCTCTCTGCTCATTCACACACTAAAACCATATTACGTTCAACCACTGAATTACACACTGGCCTCCTCTCCCTCCATTCTGAGCCTTTGTCTTTGTGTCTGACCTCTGTTTTAGGTAGCACTCAACGCTATTGGCAATGTATCACCTTGGGGCTGCTTGTTATGACTCTAATTAAACCTTAACGAAGGCCATTGATCTGAAGAAAAGGCCTTTACTCCCAGTTAGCTCTCTGTGGCCACTAATGGATTTTTCTTCCTCCTGCAGTCTGGACGCATGCCTATACCAACCAGAAGCCTTATGTGACGCGAAAGAGAAGTGTTAGGAACTATTCACGTCACCATGGTAATGAGGGTGGATGAAATAGCTCAATAATGTTGCACATCATCACCAGGACTTGGTCCATGTTCTTAAACAGCATGTTGCCCTAAGAGAGATTCACTAGCTCGCCTCTAAAAACACACACATTTAGGCTAGAAAAATAGCATCATATTCAGATGTGCCATGATGTATAGTATTCATATTCCCCTTCTCACATTCCCAATGTAGGAGACCTGAGGTAATTGGTTTTACGTAAAGAGAGATAAGTTACAGTATATCAATATAGGTATATTAAAGATTCCTTTTTAATATTTAACATTTTCACATACTAAAATATTACTTGTGATATTAAAATGAATTAAATTGCATTACCCTATGCTACAATGTTTGTAGCGTTGTCTTGTTCAGCCCCTGTGCTCTGCCTGTTTGCATTGTCCATTGTTCAGCATTAGTCGTGGCGTTATTTCCAAGCGTTGGTGGCATAATACCAAACAAATCTAGATGTAATCCCTGTCTAAACCCCAAAGCAATTCCATAATGTTCACTCTTGTGCTTAACACTATCTACACACCTGATGTCATCTTTATGTTGAACACAGACTCGCACAATGCAGTGAGAACAAGAAACACAAATGTAACATCTTATACAATTCCACCAGGAATAGAAAGTACTACAAACTAGCATCATATTTGACTAGTTTCCCTGACCTCTCTGATGACGATATCAGTTGGTTAGTGGAGAGTGACTTGGCCTTTTCTGCCAAGTCGATGTTGACGGTAAACTACAGTATTGGTTCTCAAACTTTTAACAGATAGGCCCTCTCTAAAGACATGCTTGTGCGTACAGTAGATAGGGGGCTTTGCAAGCTCTGAACCACCACTTTCTGCTACATAAAAAGTAGTCACATGCACTAATAATATATGAAACACTGAGCTGCACTTCCGGAGTTGAGGGTGTGTACCTTCTGTGACAGGTAGAAGGCAGCAATGCCCAGTGGCCAGAAGCAACAGAGCATGGAGAAAAAGGCCAGGCCCAGGTAGTCCTCAGGTATCATCAGAGGGAAGTTGCTATCGCTGTCCGTATCGCTGAAGTCATCACTGGAAGAGTCCTGGAGGTGCATAACGGCCACAATCAGACAGGCATGTTGTTGGAAAGTTCACTATAATATCAATTTTAGAAATCCATTCATTTTGTGTGTTGAGTGTGTTATTTGTATTGGAGAATGATTATATGGAGGATGATTTTCTAAGTTTTAAACCCATAGGTCAAACCACATTTAAAATAGGTTGTTTCTTAATATCTTAATACTTTAATTAATTGTGCTGATAGGTTACTTTTCTGTAGCTCTGCTGCTGAAAGGAACAACATAATACATTTTGGAGTACCTTAAATGCTGGGTAGGCTCCTATTATATTTATTTTCTTTGTCCTAAACAATAGCAAAACCTTATAAGTGCTTGTGAGCTAATGTGACTGAATGGGGTTACCCAGGATGTGTACTAGCTATGCTAACCGCAAGCGATTTATGACTCATAGGCTACCATTTAAAAAAAAAAGAAGTGTATTCAATCTAACTTCCTCTCACTCACACCAGCCACACTACGCAAAAAATGTATTTTTCAAAGATTAACATTAGAATAATTCACCTCCATTAATAACCGGTCAAATGCCTCGCATGTCAACACCCATATACCAATAAACTGTGCTTTGTCTGCTTTGGAGATTAAAGGAGATCAGTCAAGGACAAATACAGCGCTGCACACAGTATTGTAAACCCCTTCCAAAGGTTACTGTGATGGTTCCGATGCTCTGCTTATGTCTGCTATTCTGGTCAACCTCTTGACATGAAGGTACCTCAGTGACGACTCTTCTCGTCTCTGGGGCGGAGGGAGAGTCATTGTTGGGCAGAGAGCCAGTCATGTACAAAGTCACCCAGGACAGGATGTTTTGCATGTCTCCTCCTTCTTCTATGTCTCTCCCCTTTGTCCTTAGCCACTCTCCTACTCTTCAATCTTAAATCAATCAGCAGAACTCTATAGCGGTAGCGGAGTGGTTTGTTTCTTTAACATACTGTCAGGGCTTTTGCCATTCACCACTTCATTGACAGTATTCACGATTGGCCTTTTATCTGTGTGACAAAAAGCCTTTAAGATACATTTTACTGCAGCAAAGTCTTATGCAAATTAATGGAACGTGATATTTTGTGTTTGTGTCTGCATGTATATGTTTGCCCCACAGTTGTGTTCCTAATCACACAAAGTAATAGTAATAAAACAGCCTTCAGCGTGAGTTGAATTTTTCCATTATACCTTTGCTCTGAGACTTCATCTACTAATGTAAATAAGAATAATTTATACATGCTGTAGTTCAGAACGACAAACTCGCCTGAAATTTACATTTACATATTCATAATTTATGTTGAATCGCTATTTTTCATGACACATCACGTGACGTGTCTTTGACTCCTAAAGCTCATTTACATTTCACACACCAGTGGTCTCTGTGTTGTGTGTTCAGAGAAATAGATCATAGCAGGAAATAGCATGAAAAGGAGCTTTATGTAATCTTCCTCCTATAAAGTAAGCATTCAGTTGCAGCCTACCCTCAAATGTGCAGGTCTTATCTATTTTAATCTCTCCTCTGATACCTAAACTCTGTCCTGAGAATGGAAAGAACCCTGTTTTCATTTAGGAATCCTTGATTCACACTGTAGATCAGCAAATCCTGGTGTAGGAGGATTAAGTAATTATTTGGTACCGATGATTGATCTTCTAGTGAATTAATAACATCAACGGGAGAAGACTGGAGGAAAGGCAAACTAACTGCACTGAGGAGGAGGGGGTGGAGGGTTACCAACCTCAAAATCAGGCAGCAGGTCATCCTCGTCATCCAGGCTGTAGGACGCACTGTGGAAGTCCTGAGCTTCGGCCAGCAGCTTCCTCTCCAGCGAGGAGCCGGGGTGAATGTCCACAAATGTGGTCTCCAGGAAGTCCTTGCTGAGCAGGGAGTCTGTGTGGCCCCACATGGGGGCGGGGGGGTAGAATGACTCCAGTGTGCGTGGCAGAGAGCAGGGGTCAAGCAGCTGCTGCTGCTGAAGCTCGGGGGGGCCTCGGTAGCTCCTCCATGACACAGGGGTGTACGCCCTGTCCTCCTCACATCTCACCAAGATGCCCTTGAACAGTCCTCCAGATCCCGGTCCTGGCGCCGGTCTCATGCCGTTTTCGGGGCTGTCCACCAGAAGAGGGTGTTCCAGTTCGTCCTGACTCTCCATCCCAGCAGCAGAGGAAACCACCTCACCCACACAGGCAAAAGCAATCTAGGAATCAATCTGGAGATGCTCCCCCCCAAAAAAACACCTCTGGGTTTTACACAAAAGCCGTTGCACCGCTGGCTTTAGCGATAATCCATCCCTTAATCTAATTCTCCCTTGTTATAAGCCTTGTTCGTAAAACCCAAGGACAGATGCCAGGTTCATGATGGAATTAAACTGCCCAGCTCTGTTGGATTACTTCTTTGTGATGTATGATGTTGGGGAGATTTATTTTCTTGGGCTACTCTTTAACCCATGAGGTATTTGTGCCAGGGTTTGACCACTTATGGCTGGCCTGGCCTTTTGTCTCCCATTTCCCACGATTGAGCATGTCAGCATTCATGAATATGCTAATATACTTTCTCTCACATATAACATGCAAACGTCATTTTAGTTATTGGAGTGCTTTGACAAGCACAGAATTGAGCAACGAAAACTACTGGGAAAAGGGATTTAAGTCTGATTTGTCCTCATGCACCCGTCTCGTGCAGTAAAATATGAAGTCTTTATGTGAGCACAGTGTCATGGTATTATTGTGAATGCCTGAATATAAATCGTTCCCTCAAGGATAAAAATAATTTTGGATAAAAATGGCAGCAATCACCATGCAATCACTATGGGAAAAACTAAAGAGATTACATTTTCAGCCTGTCACGATGTATGGACTTTTAATTTCTCATCTTCTGTGGTCTAAAAAATGCTCTGAAGAAGCTTAGAATGAAAGGTTGCTTAGTTGGCTAGCAGTCAAACTACTCCCACATTGAAGGAATTGGTCGGTCCCTCAGCCAATCTGTTACCATGCCTGTTCTGTCATTTCCAAGAAAGCCATAATGAAGAAATTATAGTTTCAGAGTAAGTCTGTATTGAATTTTCTTCTTGCCCCGGCATCTGTCCTGTAGGGAAATACATCTTTAATGTACCTGCTGTGCTGTGAGACGGTCTCATTCAGGACAGACAAGGTGTCAGGCTGGTGCTGTGTCCGGAGGCTCACCTACCAATCTGCCTCGGTAGTGGCGCAGCGCTATCAAGAGGGGAACAAGGTCACATTTAACACTGAGACACAACAGTTTAACCTTGCTTCTGTAGTGCACAATGTCCTATCACTGAGAGCTGTGCTGATCGCCTGGTTCTAATTTGAAAAACAAGGCTAGGACATACTCTATGCTCTCTGTCTGTCTGTCTCTCTCTCTCTCACACACACACTTCTTTCACACAGAGGCACACAGAGGTAAATACAAAGCACAGAGGGCATGATGAGATGGCAAGGTGTTCATGTGAAAAGTTCATCTGTGTTTCAAAGGACATAAGCCTGGGGTAACATTAGGCCTGAGTCATGACTACACCAACCAGCACCTCACTGCACTGCCCCTTTGTGGAAGGCAGTAGAAGCTCTCAAAAGACAACAGGCTCTTAGGATTCCAAACATTGAATCACTGTAAAATGCAAGGTATACAGCTTCACCAAAATCATCTAAAAAATGTTTTTTTAGCAACTCTACTGCAACTACGTGTCCAACTACAAAATGCAGCAGCTGGAACCTTAAAGGTGCAACAGAAGAATCCACATCACCTCACTTCTAATCTTTTAATCTGTTAACACATCACTATGTTAGATTAATACACAGATGCACACAGATTGATTTAATATGCCACACTGTTGAGGAATGAATTACCATTTTTTTGTGTGGCTTAGAAACCCTTACACCATCACTGTAAGTAAACATCTATTCTATCTTTTCCACTTAGGCTATGTCTGATGTGAAGAGAAAGCTGGGAGGTCCGGTGAAAATGCGACACAGCTACAGAACACGTAGAGGGAAATCTGAAAGCTAGGGATTTAGCAATTAAGTGACATTATATCTTAGCTAAAGGCAGCCTCACTGTATCCCTGAATTATTTATACACACTTGCAGATGATGAAGACACTGCCATGACAATCCTAAATCAGGCAAAGATCCAAATAATTTGGAATAAATTATGCTAATCTGTAAAATCTAAGATTAGAATTCAATGGAGAAGACTAAATGTTATTGTGAACTGACTAATCAAAGACAAAGTGTAACTTAATAAGCCCCCCCCCCCACACACACACACATTCCTTTCAGTGTCATTAGTACTGAAAAGTGTCATTCCTTTAAAGTACATAATATCTCATCAGTAAGTATTCAGCCGTGCCGTGTAGAGATCAATTCAGTGACTTGTATAGCTGCATGCTTTGGTGCACAGAGCTGAAACCCTGGGAGTAATTGGCGGCTATGGGCTGGCGTGGTGCTGAGGGCTGCATTCTGCTCCACTCTGGGTTATTGCTTTGCTGTCGCTTCACACACACACACACACACACACACACACACACACACCCATCCCCCAACAGTCATCAGTACGGAGGAGGCCTAGGACCACTCACACTGAACAAGCCCAGCGATCCTTTCGACGCACTGTCTGACGTCAACAAAAGCCCGGTGCGAGCCAAGAGCCTTTAACAACAACGCACGTGCACACACACACACACTCTCTCCCTTGTGCTGAAGTGTTCACATAATTCAATAGACACACAAAAACAAGCAAAACACGACTTCTACACAAACTTCTTTAATTTCCAGATATGAAAAATAAACTACTAAATAAATAGCTGGAATTGATTGTTGCTGAAATTAGCAGAAATTAGACATTAGAATTAAAATAGAAATGTACATGTCAATATACAAAGTTTGACATGTAAACCTTAGGTCCCATACTCACATTCACCCAGGCAGACACTCTGTCCTTGTCTTCTCACAGACACAAACACAGGCCCATTTGAGTAAATGTATTCCCCAAACAGACAAGGCATAGGGAGAGATTAGTGAAAAGGTCAGCCCCCACAATGCTTGTATGATCCCCCCTGAAACAAACAGAGCAAAGCACAGAAGCAGCCTCCCACCTACCTTGACAGAGGCACAGTGCGGGAGACCCTTGGCAAGACACAGCCTCCAGTCGGAATGACAGAATGTCCCCCTCTCGTCTTTCTCTCCCCCTCCTCCCACTGGCTTTGCTTTCCTCTCTCCTCTCCCTCACACTCTCCACTTTTCTGCGTCCCGCTATTCAACCACCCATCCGCCTCCAATGTTAGAATTGCGTCTGCTACGCTGAGGCAGGGGTTTTAGCTGCACATTGAGGGGTCAGTTTTTATTATTTTGGCCTTGAGTCCTAGTGCATCTCACGCACAGAGAAAGAAAAAAAGAAAACAGAGAAACGATAGGCAAAATGATCACCAAGCATCAGATCATCTAGCGACATCTACTTGTAGCAAAAGTTATGTTGAAAGTTATGTTGAACTGAATAATTCGACCATGGCGGTTAAATTAGCAATTCAAAAATATAGTCTATCAAAGGGGGTTTCTACAAAACGCCTTTTCAGAGAAAACCCCCTCAACCAAAGAAATTAACTATTTAAAAGCGTTTGTCAGAGTAGGTTATGCCATTTTCAAAAAACTGATATTTTTGTTGAAGCAAGTGTATTTTGTTTGATATTTCAGGATGTCGGCTAATCTTAAATCTAAACTGGTTCCAATTAGGCCAAAATGCGTCCTTTTAATTTTTAGATTTTCTTTCGTGTTCTTTTTATATATTTACACACTTCTCCCTGTCCTCTGTACCGTGAGCTCCCTTATCCTTTTCGCTATTACGGTTATCCAGTAGTTCTACCCTTTATCCAGCCTATGATTCAGCCATTTAGCGGTAGCCGCGACCAATCACACAGTTGTCCGAAGGTTTATGTTTGTAACAGAATATCCTCGCGCCGCTTATGTTTGCACACCCCAACATACAAACCAGAGCGTAAGCAGCAACAACAATAAATTCACTCAAATGATAAGGTCATATTTTTGTATTAGATGTCACACGTTAATAGTTATGCCTATAGTCCATCCTACTCCATCGTAAACTCAGTATTATATAGAATTCGTCTAGGTGTTAAATAATTGTAAAACAGAGACGTCGTGTTAATTTTTATATAGTATCAAATCAAATGTAGACTATTCCTATGTCTATGGTCAGCACAATGCTCTTCCAGAACGGAAGCAGAAACGGTTGCAGTATCAATTGCAGTTGGCCTATGTGGTATAGGCTACTACCACAAGATGGCAGCAAATAAACAACCATAATTTGGCTACCCAACTGTGACTCGTTCTTATGAAATCATTGCATTCAAATAAGCAATTCTGTCTTTTGCAAGCGCCCTAAATTTGGCACCTATGTAGAAATATGCCCACAGGTTGTGTGAAACAAACAACACATAAAGGGAGCAATTTGTCAGAAAAATTTGGAAATTCTATCTTGTTCTAAATTAGCCTATTTGCGGATATAAATTATTTCCAACATACCTAACACGGTATATAGATGAATGTCAAAGAGGCCCCGTGCATAGTCGACATTATAACTATTGTAGCCTATTATTGATATCCTAGTGATAACAGCAATGTTTTTTTAAACATTAGAAAACGAATCCTATTTTATGTATGGGGATGGGGTTGAAAAATGCCAAATGCACAAAAGGACTAGGCTATGTTAGAGTTCGTTTAAATAGGTTTCTGAACACCCACACAACTATGTAACCTGACAGGTATGGCTTTTGTCTGTCTTAACCTGCATTCTGCTCAAGGCAACGATTGTTTCAGTTTCCATTTAACTAATAATGAATTGTTCAGTATTCCTTATCCATTTTGTACTTATTTTGTGTTTTATGTGACGTAAAACAGACCCATATGGCTAGGTTAAACTATGTGTCTGGATCTATAACCAAAAATAATTTATAAATGATTCATTTCTAAACTTTATAAATGACCGTCCTTCTTTTAATTCACGCAAAACGTCAAGCCCCCAAGGTCATAGTTGAATTTGAATAGGGTTTAGAGAATAATTCCCTTTGCCCAATGTGGGTAGATAGGTTTCTGTTGTATTATGTCTCAATAAAGCATGGCGGAACGCGGAAGGCAACTGAGGTACGACGAGGGCGTCGAGTGAGACGAGGCGGACGTGATCTATGCTTCAGTTGTTTAATAGGGAGCGGGGTCCGCGGAGCGGGGCTTAACAGTCAAATTGAAGGCAGGGGGTTACCCTAGGTTACGAAGAGCGTGGGTGCTTTCCCTTTTATGCAAATACTAGTCCACTGGGGGAAAATAACATATGGTTCTCTATTTTTGTTATTGCAGACACCACCTCTGACATACGTTAAACTGGCGTCCTGCTTTCAGCTGAATGGATGAATAGTTTTTCACGTCTCCCATGTCTGCTATGTAACGTTCTACATATAGGGATACGTGAAAACGGTCTTTTTAATAGTGTCCTCTTCCTCATTTTTTTTAAAATACGGAACACGTAGATCAGGTTATTTATTTTTTATGAGAAAACAGAAATGTAACTAAATAAACTTCCGGATTCTATCTCTAGAGCAGCCTGGTGAAAAATTCCGGAAGCCTCTACATTTTTCCGAGTAATCAGGGTCTGGTATTGCCCACGTCAACGCCGGGTTCCCCCTAATCATAACAACCAACTTTATTTCAGTTTAGTGAAAATACAAACATACTTCTGATACTCCTATCTTTCCAAATGAAGCACTCTTGGTGAAAAGTTACAGTATGTTTGTACAGATGTATGGAAGGGCTTGTTTGTGATGATTGGATAACAGTAACTATTGTATGTTTACTGTATAAGAGCACTGAATAATCTAAACCCACCAAGTTTAAAAAAGAAAGAAGTTTGGAACAATATCCTAAAATCAGTTTTGGTATTTAAAAAATTATGTAGGCCTATTCAAAATTATTATTAATTCTTACAAGGCTTTTTCCTCCTTAATTATATAAACTAGTAGGCCTATCTAGCTTGAAGTAGGCTTATTGCTAGAAATTTGGAAGTAGACCTAAATATGTTAGCTTTGGAGAGTAAAACATCCACCTTCTGTATAAGATCATTTGCAAGCCTAGAGTCAAGTTTTTTTTTTTTAATGGATGAATATTGTGGTCTATCATAACTTTGTACCCATGGCTGATCCTACAGTAACCCTAATGGGAGACAAAAGTCTATTGTTTTGTTGTGTGTGTAGGATGCAGAGAATGTGACCCAAGTAGGAGCAGCCTCACTTGTGTGTTGACAGCAAACACAAACACATGACAAACACATGACTGCTGTACTATAGTATGTTCATGATGTCTTAAGAGCACCATATTCGCAACACTGCAACCATAGGAACATTCCTTTCTGTCACAACTATTTAGTGACATCCAAAAGTCAGCTCAAAACTGTATTATCACAATGTGACTTGACAAATGTTGATTCCCAACACAAAACATAGGCTGTATATTTTCACACAGTCACAGGTGAACGGAAGTATTCAATTCAGCCAATTCATTCTATTCCATCGGCTTAAAAGGAACAGGTGAATATACAGAAGGTCTATTCATTTCCATGAATTCATTAATTCGGTGAAACTTAACCCTTTGACTCATTTATGACAGGATGTGAGTAAATCAGTTGAAAAGTAAATGGGCCATAGTTCAAATGCTAACGTGGTAAGATAACTAGCATGCGCCATGATTCATGTACAATAGCCTACTAGAAAAATCACACGGTCAATTCTGTCCTGTCAAAGTGCCCTTGAACAGTACAGATAATACACCCCATCACTTACTGGACACCCCTTTTCATAATGACACAATAATAATGATAATACTGATAATATAGTGGAGTAGAACTTGTTTCTAAAATGTTGTACTTTTACAAATAGAACCTCCGCCCTTAGTTGTGTAGAGTAGTGTTGGGACAGGTGAAGGTGTACGTAAAGAGAGAGTGTGTCCGTGTGTGTTCACGGCCAGTGTTGGGTGGGTATAAACCTTGATTTGGTTGGTTAGGACAGGGGACGTCATGTAAGGGGGGATTAGCAAGCATGAATTGTATATCAAAAATTGTAACCAACCAAGCTACATGCAGCTGCCCACGCAGCAAACAGACAGCAAACAGATTTTTGCAATGGAACAATAACTGGGAGATGCAGAGACATTTCATTCCATTATACAACTACAATTTACAATGACTATAGACAGGCATATATATGTAATGTAAATGTTGTGTAATGTCATGGAATGTGACTCATAACCTTTGAAAACATGTTGGGGCAGCCTTTCCTGTGAGTGTCTCACCCTGTAAGTGTCTCACTTGATCTGTAACGATACTGACTGAAATACCTCTGCTATGTGATCAATGCCAGGTGTGGTTTGGTATTATGTTGTTATTATTTTTATTATTATTACGGTGATTGCTACCATGGTGCTGTGCCGATAGGTCAGTTAGTAGATTTTCTAGGTTTGGTTTTATGGCTTTACTATTTAACAGCTGCACGTTCTTTATGCTGAAATATTACATTTTAAACTCCAGGGTCAATGACTATTGAATACCAATGGTACACTATTAAATGGTGGTGTGAGGTTATGAGAGGCTGGGGTTACAGTGTTTTCTCTTATTTGAACCTAAATAAAGATTGCAGCTCTGAGTCACCTGTAAAATAGCTGTTTCTGTCTCTTTCAAGCTGCCCTTGGTCAGAACAATCAGCCTCCACCAGTCAAAGATGTGCCATGATGTCATTTCTGCCTTGCTGACATTAGAATTTGTATTCCTTTAATCCTGTAGCTAGCAGAAGGAAATGTACCTTTATCTTCTATCTCCTCTCAAAACATCATGTTAGATTAAGTTACAGTTGTAGTGTGTTAAATAATGTATAAGGAAAAAATCTTTATTCAAGAATTCATTTAGGTTTTACATCTTCTAAATGGCCATTTACCTTTATTTTTTTCTCTAGATTATTATTTAGATATTTATTCTTCATTGTCAGTCATTGCTCAAATGTTCTAAAAGTCCACATAGCTTTTAAAAATTTCAATAGGCCTATACAATTGCTCTAACACTGTAAATGATACAGTAGGGTTCAATTCAAATGGAAACAAGAGAACATGGGGCCACCCATGCTGATAATATGAGCTAGTTGAACAACCAATTTGTTAATAACCCAGTTTGTCAAAAGTACCAGGGATATAATATTGTGAAATATTTAGAATTGTAAATAATATGCCTTCATACTGTAAATGTGTTACAAAGTAACAAACATAAAATCTACATGGGGATAGGCTAGTGGTTAGGGTGGTTGACTCCCAGCCAATAGGTCCGGAGTTCGATGCGTAAGTTTACCTAATATTTGTAATTGTACTCACTGTAAGATGCTAAATGATGTGAGAAGAATACATTTGTTACACCAAAATAGAGATACTAAGAACAAAATCTGATGAACCGCCTGGAAAATTGCAGTTCCCTTCAAAGTTATTGTGTTGCCTTTCGACCACAAAAGCTGAATGAGTGAAAAAGCTCAATGGAGCCAGACAGGGGAGGCATGTGTGGTGTGTGAGCATAGCCACGACGTCCATGGTCACATGGCCGATGTGGTTTCCTTTGTCCCTGAACCCCACAGGCTGCTTTGTCTGAGTGAGCGGGATCCGATTTCGCCATTTGCGTTTGATGTCTCCTCCTCCCACGCTCCACCCCACCCCTTTCTCACTCCCTTGTCCCCCCCTCCTCCACCTCCTTTGCTCCCTCCATCTTGCCTTCTGCTTACGGGCAATCCAAACTAGACCTGAATGTGTCATCACAGGCAGTAACATGGGCACCTGGAACAGAATACTAACGTTACAGGAGATAGACACTTCTTCAGCGGGCCATAGGCGGAGGATCATATTTACATGTAACATTTAGATGACCCTATTTCCCTATGGCCCGTCTATGGGGATAATCCATCTTAAGGATCAGGCATCTCAGTTTAACTTCTATAGCAAAACAACATATGGTATGTAGAGCATCCCTTTGATTGTATTGTGGAAGGAGCTGCTGCTTTCAGCACTGCACAGGGGCCCCCGCCCTCTAAGGGTCTGCCAGCCAGACTAAGGTCAGGGGGGGGGGGGCGCTCTTCCCGCACACAGCCTTGGTATCAAGGGGTGTAACTGGAACCCACCCACTCATGCTGGCGTCCTTCCTCCCGCCTAGCTGATGTCAAGGCTGTGGAATGTGCAAAACAGATCATACTGGGGGGCCTTGTTCTCCCGGAGAGAATAGTCAGTGGGCTGGAATCCAAAGCACATGCCACACACACAGTCCACAGGAGGGTGGGCTTATGTATGAGGGGAACAGGGTGTACCCTGTGGATTTACTGGAAGATTTTAAGGAAGTTTAAGGGATAGTGGGTAGTTTGGAAGATATTTCGAAGGGATAAAGAATATTTCATGTCAGATATATTCCAGAATAACAGCTACAGTAGGCGTAACAGTGTAGTCAAACCTTATAAGGCATGTTTGGTGAACTGTTACTGCGATCTGGCGTCTTTTCAAAGATTTGGATAGGAAAAACAAGGGGACTTTGATAGGCAATCTCAACTTAAAAGGAACATTGCATAGTCAGCTGAAAGTGGAATGTGTTTTGTGATAAACTAATTATGTGGGGCTGTTGTTGTGCAGTATTCAAGAAGAAGTCAATTAAAGTGGTAATGTAGAATTTTATTCAATCTTGGCCACAAGGTTATGTTTATGCATGTCCCCATTAAAGTATAATTTCACTTATGTTAAACCCTCGTCGGTGTAGCTTTGTTACCAAATATAATATATAATAAAGTCTCCATGTTGACGTTCGCCATGAAATAACCCCTCATTCACAGTAGGTGCAGGACTGGCAATTCAGTTGTATTCACTTCCAATGTTTCCCCAAAAAATATTCTAATCTGTCAACAAAGCAAAGCTGGTCTTCATCTATACTTGTAACATGTATTCTCACGTTACTCGTTGATTTTTGTGTATGTTTATCATGTATTCATTATTTTGATGAAATCTGTTCTCTGTATTCGACACATTCTACTGGAGCAGTGGGCAACCACACACAGCCCCTGAGACTAACTTCAGTTCTAATGCCAGTGCCTTGGTCAAGGGCCATGGCAGGACCTCCCCGTTAGATTATTCTCAACAGGTATACTTCAATTTTATTCCAAAATGTAAATATATCCAACATGGCAGGGTTTAGAATACTCCTGAAATCACATAATGATAGCCTACCAGATCTTACACACCACCACTTTATGGATAAATGCAGACAGAAGGCAGACAAAATGCAGCTGATGCAAAATGAAAGAGAAATGCAAAAGTGAAAGAGGGTATTCATTAAAGAGAAGAAAGAATTCTCCATGCAAAGGGAAAATCCAGGGCACCAAAGCAAAACACTTTATCTTAAATGCTAGTTTGAATGGAAAACATTCCCAAAAATGTCATGAAATACCCGCAGGATCTACGAAATTAAAGATAAAAGATGTTTTGGCTGGGTCTGGCAAAGAAATGACGGTAGGACAGATGAAAGTCAGAGAAGATAACAATTTTTTTTAGGTCATTTCTTTCCCCCCCAATAGACACAACAAAAGTAATGTAGGCTGTAGGCTAGGTCATACAAAGATCACCCAGGCCGATCACACAAATAAAGTAGTGACAGAAGATATATAACAGTAAACATTGTGATATGACGTAAACCAGACCCAGGACATTTAGGGATGTCCTGGGACAAGACATTTGTTTGTGAACATTTGGTGAATTCAAACAGCTGTGCGAGTGAAATAATCCAACACCCTCCCTTCCTATTACGTAATTACCTACAGTAGGTGTGTTGCTGCTCTGTCATGTTATTAAGCAAATATAAACATTACCCTAGGACAAGATGTTCACATCTACACCATCATTTGAAAAGGAAGCCAATGTTGTCATACATTACGTCAGTCACAGACATCGGGGATCCTTAAGATAGCACCATTTTCAAAACATCTGTGTTCCTAGTAGACATACTGTACTGTCGGCCTTGTTGCTATCCAACACAAATATGCACAGTATGACATACAGACATAGGAAGCTATGTTACACACAGCAGATACACGACAATGTTGAAAATGACACATCCTTTGTAAGAGGGCAGTGGTCACCCAGTTTGAGTGTTGTAATGAATGTAGTAATGCAAAACATTGCATTGTATGAGTATGACTGTAAACGCAAACATCTTGTTCCAGACAGAAGATCATGTGTAAAATCATTTGACACGCTCTTAAAGGATGGTTTTACAGGGTCTGTTAAATAAAGATGAGTTGTGTCAATTGCAGTTATTTGTCTCCGTTGCTGCAGTATGTCATCACCATGCACTCATCAGAAGCTCAGACTTGGAGCTGGACCAGCGTCTGACCTGCTAGAACGACAGTGTTATTCTAACAGTCTTCATCTACTGCTTATGTAAGAGTTTTCTCAACAAGTCCAGGCAAGCCTTCCCAAACCTGGACAGCCCAATGCAGAATTCCGGCCTAACATCAGTTTGTGACATGTTCCTAAAAAAGACTCGTCACTTTGTTTGTCTTTCTAAGTCTTGTTTTTTATTCTCAGTATTTTATGGTCTACTTTAACTTTGTTTTGGTAAGTTCTAGGTAAATAAAATATTGTCTACTACCGATTCTTAAATGCTGACAGTATTCTTTATAATTATGACACAATGACAGACAATATGGTCACAGTTTGTGTATACATACTGCAGTATGTATTTATCTGACAAAGATCATAGTTATCTGGAACCATGAAGTGTACAGGATGTAATCCCTTTAATATTCTACCCTGTACACAATGATGGTTCTGCTTAACTGACGCAATACTTAGTACTCAAGTCTAAGCCCTTACCAGTTTGAGGCAGATAGTAATGTGTGTAAACAGTACTCAAGGCTATGTTGGGGCCAGAGGCTTTGTGACTGGTTGATAAAACAGCAAAATAGTGTTTTCTCTTAACTGTAAAAACCGTTGCCTTTATTTCACCAAAATCTGTCAAAATCCCTTTATAATCCACCAGACTCCCTGGAGACATTCAAAACAGCTGGAGAGAAAGACAAAAACCTCCACCCACACTATTTTTACTGGAAGCAGTCAAGGGAAAACCCATTGCTTTAATCATGTACAAGAAATGTAGCAGGGGGATTTAGGAAAGTGATTGTCTGTTCGAAAGCACAACATACTGCAAATCTTACCAATAAAATGCAGCCTTATTTGCATTTGTTTAGAAACTGTCCATCAAAACAAAGTCATTTTAATAAAATAAAAAAATTAACTTCTCAAAAAATGATACATTCAATGTGCCATTAAAAGATAGGATTCACAAATCCAAGAACTGTATACATTCTTTAAATACATGATATGCCAATATGATTGCATGAAGGTTTATTTTGAAATATTTAAATTACTTGTATGTACCTTTATTTTTAATATTTTCTAGGCTGTAATAGTGAAGACATAAATCTATGAAATAACATGGAATTAGTAGTAACAAAAAAAAAAAACATGAAGCTGAGAGAAAGGCTCTCATCAAGGCAAAGGGTAGCTACTAAGAACCTAAAATATAATATTAATATTATATTTGTTTAAATACTTTTTTGGTTACTACATAATTCCATGTGTGACTTCATAGTTTTGATGTCTTAAAATGTGTACGAGTAGTGTGATTGTAGCTTTTCTGAAATTATACTTTTCCCTATCCCTGTCCAATGTCTGGTTTTGGTTCTCTGTCTATTCAAGGTTGTCTGCCAGGCCTACCTAGCATATAAATGGTGTCACCAATGCTGAACATCAGTAGCTGTAACTTGTCTGAGGAGCTGTTTTCTGTCACCACTGACCTTCTCTTTCTCTCTGTTTAGCTGATCATTTCTGTACTGCATATGTATTTTTCTATCTATATATACTTTGTGTTTACTTTTTTAATCTCCAAATAACTCAGACAGACTAGTTCAAATAGATTCCTCTGTAATCTTTCCTTGATCAAGCTAATAAATTACTCACTTACAGTTTTTTTTACAAGTAGATGTAAGCAGTCCAAACTTTCGACTAGCACTGTATATATTGAATTGGGACTGAAGCATTGCAATGAGGCCTTTTCACAATATTTCAAACATGTAAATGAAAGATCACATTTTAGATATCCATTTTACACATTTACACACAAATTATGTTTGTAAGTGTAAGATGATACCTTGCAAGAAGTGCACAAAAAAAGCATTTTTTATAATGGTACACTATAATGGTATACCTCCACACATTCTCTGTATCAAATACCTCAGAGTTTGAGACTGAAAGATATTTTATTTCCACTGTATCGTTTAGTCTATTGTATACAGAGCAAATGGTCCTTATATTTCACACTGTTATGACACATCAAACTGAGTAGTTCAAAAAGGGCAATTCAAACACAAGTTATAATACAATGAAGTGAAAAAAAAGACAATTCAAATGAGCAGTCAAGAGTCAAGCCCCATTCACATTATCAAACATACGTTACATCATTGTATTTAAATCAGATTGTTTTCCCCAGAGAAATACAATCTCATCATAAAAAATATAGAAAGACCAGAGCACAAATTAGCTTACATGTCCTGTCCTAGAAGGTTTATCAATCATATCACATCCCCTGATGTCCCAGTTTAAATTTGTCCTACTCAAGGAGAACCTCAAAAGATTGACAAAGTTCACAACAGGCAATTCAAGGACACTTTAATGCAGAAAGTCTGTTTTTTGTGTGTGAACACAGCCTTACTAATAATCACTGAGCTATTCACTGAGCTATAATCTTTAGACCAGAGAGGTATAGGTGGAGGAAGTAACAAAATACTATTCCCCTTTAGTAAGATTAGCATCTTCACACAAGTCAATGTTTCCAGATTCTGCTTTCCTTCCAAGGGGAATGGTACGTATAAACCTGTTGTCCTCTCCTTGCATACAGGTCACCTACAAAGAAGAGCAAAGAGAGGCGATTATATATCTATTCAAATAGATTCCACTCATATCCAGTTATAATGTGACCACCTGGTGTGTTTATTTGTGTGTGTCTGTGGTTACGATAACCCAAATAGTTCTACTCTCATCTCGATCAAACAATGCAAATATTTGGACGGTTGCTCAAGGGTGGGCCGACAGCGTTAACCCTGGGATGCGTAAGCCAGGGTGAATTCTCCCTCATATAAAGAGAAACTAATCATTTAATATTTCAGGAATTCCAAAAAATTTAGTTGATGACTAGATCATAGTCATAGAAGAAATATGAAACATCACAGATCACTTTAAACTGGTATTCAGCACTGCACTGGCTGTGGTTCATAATTTTCTTTATGTTAGCAGAATCATTGGCAGGCTCGTAAATAGTGCCTGTAATATAAAAATGTGTTACACCAGCTTTGAAAAACAAGGCAAGCTAGCTGGAGAAATATTTGAAGCACCGGTTATTGTGGCCTTTCATAAATCTGGTAGGCATCTCAAGGCATTAAGATTGTTATTTATTTTTCCACACGCCTTGTGTGTCTAGGAAAAAGTTTGTTGAAGCCACATCCCTGTACATGACTGTAGCAACACTGTTTAATCTGTCAGTTGTTATATCATTTGAGAAGGGCTGTGTATAGCTAGGAATGATAGGACTTTGCATGAGGAAGCAATCCACACAATAAGACAAACCTCACTTAGAGGAAATGAAAGAATGAAGTCTTACATGTACTTACTTCCTGAAATGCAAAATACACAATGCACTACCTTCGCAACTGAGCTACATTGTGTGAAGAAACTTTTGTAAAGAAAGATTCTTATTTTTCGACACACTGTACATGTCCAAATTCTCTCTAGACCATATTAATAGTATGCTACTTGAGCATTCCTTGTTGTACTACATGAGTTTAGGATGCAAACGATACTAAATTAGTTACCATAGGAGACAAAGCTTCGGCATTCTACACACTATTAAGATGTACTTTTTGCAGTACTTTTTTAAAATAAAAAGGTATAGTATGTTGTGCTTAATAAATAATTCAGAGACACCCACTGACTTAAACCTACACCTTTATGAATGCAACTAAGGCATTGGCAGTTTCTAGTCAGAACTGTCACAGTACCCTCGGCATTTGAGGTAGATCAATGAGTTGGAATCAGACCTATTTTTTTGGATAGATGGAGTGGCTGGATGGAGAGTGAGCATTTGTCATAATGTGTGCCTTGTATTTAGAGAACATGTTGTAATCCAGCTTTATAGAGGCCTTATCCGGCTCTCAGCTGTTTGAGCTGTAGACAGACAGCTGCTATGACAGAACAGGATGTGGATATACAATAAGGTCGAGCCAGACACGTGATGAACAAGGCAGGCACCACTAACGTCAAAAGATTAACATTGACTTTTAAAAGGTACACTCCTTGATTGAGTTGTATCACCTCCAGAGCCACAGATTGCCTCTGTAGCCGTTTAGATAGACAAAACTGCACATGAACGTGCACATGGATTTAGGGGGAGGGGTAGAGAATGGTGTGTATAGCCTCCCCTACTCCACTCTCAGCTTTAAAAGGGGCATGTGCTGTCAGAGTTTCAAACCAAAACAACAAAATTACTATATATATATATACACATGTATATATACATACCAATACACACACACGCCTTGTAAAGCTTTGCCTCACAGATTTGCTTTACATATCAGTCTTGAAAAAATGGGTAGATATAATAATAATTCAGGATGGCTTTAACTAGGCTAGGGTAACCACAATGGGAAATCTGGACACAAATCCAAGAATGTACCTAATTATGGCCGCCATATTATATGGCTTACTGATCAAGGGCAGGGTGGAGGAATTTCTTCACTACTGCATAACAAACAAAAATACTAAAACTAAAAAAACCAACACAAAAAAAACCATTTACACTCACGGCATTCCACAGAACATTACTTGGAATGGTTGTTTGTTAAACAGTATGTTTTCCATGTTACTTTGTGTTGAAAATAGGGTTTCAAATGGTTTGAGTGGCAGTTTGCCTTGGTTAAGAATATTTAGGTACTTTCCTTCTCAGCAAAAACACCCTAATAGCTTATATGGGTCATTAACCATGTTCAATGCCTTTAGGTTAGGTTGTGGTTGAAACCCCTTACAAAAATCAAAACTTGCATACAGTATTCTGTAGTGAACACATCTTGTTTTGGTAACGTCTACCTGCCCCTGCTAACATTGCAATGCCATTTTGACCATGTATTCTTGTAATTTTTGTTCTTTGGCACATTTTGTAGAGTTTTTGTTTCTTTCTTATCAGCAGGGTCACCAGTGCATATCCATTTATTTTATAGAAACTGTATTTATTTCCATGACCTATATAAAAAATGTAAAGATATAATGAAAAACAAACATAGCTAACTGGTATTACCTGGCATTTTATAACATGTAGAATAGTGTGAAACTTGATCTAGTGCACTACGGGTTATGAAATAACTGTGGGAAAGAGACTGGGTACAATCACAAACAACATTCCTTCTAGCTCCAGTTCCCACCAGTTTCTGACCAATAGGCTTATATACAAAACACACATGCACCCGCAGTTCACACAGTACGTTTGTAAGTAAGGGGATGCTAAAGAGAAAAACTACTCAGCATATTGACTCAAAGATATTGCCTCAACGTAAACATGTTACTAGCTGAAGTGTCCTTTGGAGTCGGGATTATGTACAGTATGTTCCACATGTTTGTTGTTAACCTCAGGAGTAAGCTGCTGACGGTTGCTGCATACTCATTCAATACTGGGTTAGCTTTTCCCAACAAATGCGTCAGGATAGTCTAGTGGTCTAGACGTTGGACTCCCACCCGGAAGGTCGTGGGTTCATTCCCCGGAGGTGGCCTACCTGTAAGCATCCTCATCCTTGAGCAAGATGCCTAACCCCTATCTGCTCCATGTAATAGCACCATGTAATTGTAAGTCGCTTTGGAGAAAAGTGTCTGCTAAATGCGTGTGAACAATGTTAGATCAGGTGCAGCTGGGACGGGCTCAAAGTGACCTCACATTTGTTTCACATTGCACTCAAGCTGCTACCTGCCTGTAGGGAGTAACACCCTCCTTTTGTATCCAAAACAAAACCAAAAACTGGAAAAACATAATGTCATGTATGAAATTATAATGAGCACAGCAGGTTGGATCATGCCAATGGTGGTAGAAAGGCCAGGTGTTGGCTGGTTGAAGAACAATTCCCTTTGCAGTGCTGCCAAATTATCCTCACTATGCAAGGCACACAAACAAAGGCAAACATTAAAAACATCTAAAGAATCTAAAGCTAACCTACAACTATTCCTAGCTAACCCTGAATACCTTACATAGCCTCCTAGTAAACAACAACTCCAGGCTAATCTGTGACCGGATAAAACCAACTGTAGCTCCACAGTTCCTCTTTCAAAAAGAGTTAAGCGCAAGACTGTATGTTCCTCTAGGCCAGAGGGCTAGTTTTAGGATACAACTCATTCTCTCCAGTCGTGACTCACACAGACCAAAAGGCAACAAATAAGCTCTCTAGACACAGTGGCTTAATGTTTTCTAACTGGCCGTTTTTAAATACCTTCCAAAAACATTCTACTGAAAAGAGAGAGACAATGTAGTGCTTGTGTTTTACAGCTTGTAAACAGCACTGTATGGGTGGGGATTGACGAGTTGAGAATAGAGGAAGCCGTTTGTCAACGTGCGTTTACAGGTATATGGCTCTGGTGAAGACAAGCCTGCTCTTGTGAGCCTTCTGGTAAACGTGGCAGTGAGTAAATATACTTTAGGAGGAAGCAAACACAGTCAGCTGATAGGAGCACTGGGAACAGACAGCCGGAGAGAGCAAACAGCCCAGAGCTCTACAGAATATCAGAGGAAGGTAGAGGGGGAGGGAAGAGAGAGAGAGAGAGAGAGAGAGAGAACCGATAACTCCATAACCCATTTAACAGAGGCTTCCTAAGCTCAATATTAAGGTGTGCAACCAGAAACTCGCATATGTATTCATCTACCATTCACTTCAATTGTGTCACAAACATCATTTAATGGATCTAAAAAGCTTATCTCCCCTCTACAGGTAGTGTATACAGTATTCTCAAATGACCACAGCTTGTTATGTACCTTATAATTGAAGGTACATTTCAAATTTGAATCAAGGGTCAGGATAGGTTAGTGGTTAGGGAGGTCGACTCCAGGCAAAAGGTACTGGGTTCGATCCCCATCATACCCAACCTATCTGAAAGTATTGTTGAGTGCGATACCCAATTTGGAGGCCAAGTTAACACCTTGAACTTGTGTTCCTCAAATTTCCTGAACCATTTTTGCTTTGTGGCAGGGAGCATTATCCTGCTGAAAGAGGACAATGCCATCAGGGAATATTGTTTCCATGAAAGGGTGTACATGGTCTGCAACAATGCTTAGGTAGGTGGTACGTGTCAAAGTAACATCCACATGAATGGCAGGACCCAAGGTTTCCCAGCAGAGCATTGCCCAAAGCATCACACTGCCTCCGCTGGCTTGCCTTTTTCCTATCGTGCATCCTGGCCCCAGGTAAGCGACGCACACACACCCGGCCATGCACGCGATGTCAAAGAAAATGTGATTCATCAGACCAGGCCACCTTCTTCCATTGTTTCATGGTCCAGTTACTGAAGCTCACGTGCCCATTGTAGGCGCGTTCGGCAGTCGACAGGGGTCAGCATGCGATGACAAACTGCGATGCACTGTGTGTTCTGACACCTTTCTATCTGAATCAGCATTCACTTTTTCAGCAATTTGAGCTACAGTAGCTTGTCTGTTAGATTGGACCACAGAGGCCAGCCTTCGCTCCCCACGTGCATCAATGAGCCTTGGCTGCCCATGACCCTGTCGCTGGTTCAACACTTTTCCTTTCTTGGCCCACTTTTGATAGGTACTGACCAATGCAGAGCAGGAACACCCCACAAGAACTGCAGTTTTGGAGATGCTCTGAACCCAGTCGTCTAGCCATCATAATTTGGCCTTTGTCAAAGTCTAACACATAGGGCCCTATCTTGCACCCAGCGCAATTGACTTTGTATACCGACGCATGTATCATTCCTATTTTGCACCCGACGCACAGTGGACTTTTCCCTCCACAAACGCACGGTGGTAAATTAGGGAATGAATTTGCGCTCCCGGGGCGGTTCAGCTAAAAGATGAGGCATGTCAGGTACAAACATTCCCTGATGCTATTTTGCAGTTTCAGAAAACAATTCTGCCACTGAGCAGGAAAAACCAAGTCTAAAGTCAGTGGCGCGTTATTCAGATGCTAT
Organism: Percopsis omiscomaycus; assembly: GCA_027575585.1. NCBI lineage: Eukaryota > Metazoa > Chordata > Actinopteri > Percopsiformes > Percopsidae > Percopsis > Percopsis omiscomaycus. Next base: position 42 of record JAODLI010004853.1, on the reverse strand, counting down.
TTTAAGGGCGCATGCTTGGCCATAATGTAGCGTGTGCACAAC
>JAODLI010004844.1:0-28939 GCA_027575585.1 Percopsis omiscomaycus | reverse complement strand
TATATATTTAATATATATAAGAAAAATGCATTAGATAGATGGATTAGACTGATGTTGCATAAACAATAAACATTCTATGTTTTGTTATGTACAGTACAAATATATACATTACAGTACAAAGAATGTATGTTTTTAAAGTAAAAGGGATGATACTGATAATACAGAGAGATATTATACAATGTATTATAATATTTTGTTTTGCATTTAGAATAAATAAATGAATACATGGAAGCATCCATATTTGGTTATATAATGTTCTGGGATAAAAATAGATTCAGAACAATAAAAGGAAATTAAATGTTACTAAACCATTGGCTGCAGTTGGATTATTAAAATGAATATTTGAAACTATATCTCTACAATTCCCCTCAATAGCAAAAGGAAATTCATCTGAACATTACAGCTGCTGCATTATGTTGCCTGCAATCAATCTGATGGGCTTCATACAAATGACAGTACTTTACACAAAACAGATGTTCATTGATTTAAAATGGAGATTTTAAGTACTTTGAATGATACTGTATATGGACATTAACAATAATAAGAAATACTTGATCAAATGATAAAAAATTACCTCTCAATAAGCTGCAATGTGCAATGATTAGAATTAATGCAATTGAATGACCGCTGGCTCTATTGTAACAGAAAGATTGATAGAAATGAATGGTAATTTTAGGAAACCCCTGCAAATATTACTATCGCTCAAGCTGTCTATGCCTTTCGTAGGGCCTCACTTCACCCTGCCCAACACTCTTTGCAGCTGATAAAGTTTTATCACCAAGGCACAAGGCTCTCCCCCCCCCCATAACTGGAGAAGCTGTTTACAAGACTAACAGCCAATAAGATCACTTATATTTACACGGTGGAGCTGGATAACTGACCATTTGTCTGATTACCTTTTAAGCAGTCTAGGCATATAAATGCTAGACTTGTGCCCTTATGACTGTGATTGACAGGAAAAACAAATCTGATAAAGTTGATGTCATATTCAAAACACTTACTGTATATTATAATATTCATAAATGTGGTTAAGTGGTTTTCCAAATATCTGCCATCATGGCATGTGGCTTTTCATTTCAACTCATCAGTACATTTTGAATTGAGCAATCCTTATACCAGTCAGGGAATCACTAGTTAGTATAGGCTATTACTTGTACTGCTGAATTTCCTCTTGGGGATCAATAAAGCGCTATATTATTTAATATTATATTATCTTTTATTGACGTTAATCTGGCAATCTGCACATTTTGAGAACGTAAGAAAATGTAAACCTTTACATGCCAGCCCCAGTGGAATTTTACAGATGTAATCAATTTGGCTGTAATGTGAGAGACATTTAGGAGCATATAAAAATATTCCTTAAAAGGAGCCTAGTGGGCTCTCCAGCCGTTCACCCTGAGGGGCAGGCTTAGTGGACTAACACTGTGCTTTGAGCTGGATTACAAGAATGTAAGGGAGATCAGTACTTCAAGGAGGATGGGAGCCACTGCTTTAGAAAGGGCCATGGCTTTAGTAACCCAAACAGCTTTTTAATGACATGTATATGACAAGCATATGCTCCATATTAGCTACTAAGGCAGCTATGGCACAGTATGAATCAGGTGTGTTGGGTGTGATTGACTCATGAGCTGGATGGTCATCAGATGTGGACATCATTATTTCATGGTCATTTCTTCTTCAAGGCTATGGCTAAGGTGGTTTTTCTCTAGCCTGGGCGCATTTGCTAATTTCCCTGTCATGACATAGCTTGCGCCGAAATGGGTGTGGGGGAGCAGTAGAGGGTGTTTCAGTCTAAATCAGGTGGCTCAGTGCTAGTTTGCGCACAAAAATTGCGTTACTGTCTCCACCTGGTCAGACCACCTACCACAAACTACCACACAATGCCTGGTTGTGTGGTAGTTTCCGGGCTTTACCAAACAGTATGTGGACGAATGGAGGCACTTAACACTTTATTCAGTTTGGCGCATCAGCCTCTGCTGTTTGAAGCATCACTACCCGGCTATGCACCGCTGAAGGATAGATGGATGGGTGTGTGGCTGGATGGATTGACTGATTGACTGAATGTTGCAGAGAACATTATCAGACAAGCTGGTTATACTCATTGTAATTAAGTAGCGGAACAGATACAATGTAGGAAGACAACTACACACTAGACCACCCTGACAGTCAAACCCAGTAAGGAGTTTTAGTGTATCGGGATGTTAAAACGGCCTTTCTAACAATGCGCATGTGCAATACTTGGCAGTCTTATGTGCAGCCCAGGAGACTTTGTGCAGCCGTTTCCTTTCTATAATATAAAGCAGGGGGGGGGCGGGACCCTCCAAGGGGTTGTGGAATGATTTCGTGCATGATTTAAAAACTTTTGTTTTATAAACAAATGTATATAATAAATATTTCTATATTATTCTACTATTAAACAAGTAGTGACTCATATTATGCAACTTTGGGGGTCGTGGATCAAAACATTGGAAGTCCACTGAAGAACTGACATACGGAGCTCAAGTGTCACCAGGGAATATACTATATGAAACATACTATGTGAAACATAAAGGAGACCGCATATAGACGGGGTAAGAGGGGTTGATGCCTCCCAGGATAGCCATGGGATAACGCCACTGAAATGAGGAATCACCTGGTGAGGGTTGAGGGTTGAGGGTTGAAAACTGTGGCACTACACTGTAGAAGCATTATCAGCACTAACACCAAGCGAATCTTTTCAGGTAAAGGAGAAGTTTCTTTAGGAGGGGACAGTGTTTCTGTGTTTTGTGCTGCACAGGATGACATTTCGATTAAAGTTAAAAAATGGATACATGCAGACAAAATATTTTGCCTATTGTGCCCACTACTTGCCAAACTTCAGATAATGCATTGATGCATTTCTAGCAGGCTAGGAAAAAGTATACAATGCTTTGAGAGAGAAGTCTCTAATACAGTGGTTTCAAAACATTTTGAGCTATGACACGACCCTTACAAAGAAGTGTGCATGAATATGAAACACTTTCAGATAGCATAACATATAACATAAGAAATATCCATTGATCCACACTTTGTGAACTGCTGTAGGAGTCTAACTGTAACATATCTGGTTACATGTAAAGCTATACTGGAATCTTCCATCTTCCCTTAATCCAGACCCAGGGTGCATAAAGTTAAAAATTAAGACATCATTTCAGAGCACAGAACAAAGGTATGATTACAAGGTTAGTAGGTAGCCGAAGTACATCATGACATGCATTCCATACGCTATCGTTTGGGTACATTCTGTGGCAAGAAATGAGTGGGAAACTTGAAAGAATGAAAGATCAAATGCAGTTCATAGATCTACATAAATATTCACATCAGTTGTGTTTGTTAGGAAAAGCCAAACATGCCTATAAGCACCCAGGGGATGTATCACCTGAAGTATGATGTACAGACAAGAAGAAATAAACGTAGATAGATGCCACTACAACGTGCCACAACAAGCAGTGCACCGACTCTCACAGCTCTAGTGTAGTGACTGGATTAAGTGATTAAATGGGCGAATTTGTCTCAACTTTCAGAACACCCATTCATATTTTCAGAGAAAATCGACCACATACTTAAACAAATGCTTTTGCTATATGTACATAATATAGCATAATAAATTCACCAAATGAAAGTAGATTTTATTAAAGAGAAACGAGAGAGAGAGAGAGAGAGAGAGAGAGAGAGAGAGAGAGAAATTGTGGAAAATATCTATTTGACAGCCCATAATATATTTGGTAACCTACTCCAGTCACCACAACTGGCTCATAACTTCAAATAAATATGTAAATATTTTAGACACAATGGAAACACCACTGTACTCAACTAGCAAAGGTAATAAAGGACAACCAAGTAATATAACGTCTCAAAACTAAATAATGTCTAGACCACCAAGGTGTTAGTCATAGAAAAATAAATTAAGTAGCTCCAGAAAGTCTGTTATCTGGTCATAAGAGGGTGAATTGCCTTTAATTCTTGGTTAATGAATCAGTAAGGACGTTGTGTATATAATCCATGAAACTATGTTTACAACGCAAGCAGCTCTGTTTTACAGGAACTGACATTCAAATTGTATCATTATAGCAAATAATAATTATATTTCCCACACAGTCTCTGTTTTATTATCTGTTTTGTCATCGAGCATTAGTAATTGAGATATTTAAGAACATGTAACAGTACACTACAAAATCTGTATTCAAACACACAATGATATTGTGGCACAGTGTTGTGACAGAGGAGGCTGCGGCCCTCTATGAAACAGGTTGTTGATTTAGTGGCAGATGAAGAAATCGTTATTCTGTGATTGACATGCTTGTGTGCCACCAAGCATACTGAAGCGTGAAGCGTCAGTGTATAGCTCCATGTGATTCTTGAGCTCCCAAAATGCCGGTCTAACAGGTTAAGGCACTGCACTGCAGCATATCACTATGTACAAATGATACCTAATGTTTCGATGACTTTTTGAAAAGTGTCCTGTGACGTTGCTCTCTCTCCGTGTGATGTGGTCCATGTCATTCTACGCTCTAACAGTGCCAACGACTAAGCCACTCACTATGTTGTACGTGGGCCTTTACTTTTACAGGCATAGCAGGCCTGCCCGACATGTAGGATGACATGTGGGAAATCTCAAACACCCCCTTAGACAGGCTGACTTATGTGAGATCCAGCAGCAAGGTCTTTAAATGGCGTGCTCTGGGAGTTGAGCAAACACTTCAGTATGGGGCAATTGTACGTGGGTAGGATTTCCTTAGATAAAAACAATTCATAAACCGCAACTTTATCTTATTGCCTCATTGCCTTTGTCTCATTATAGCAGCAGCCAAAATCAATATTATTTGTGTGTGTGTGTGGGGGGGGGGGGCTACAATATTGACATTGTATCTATGGTGTACAACTAAATGGAATGTTATAAGTAAATGAATGATGCTAAAATGCTAAGGCATCAAATAATGAATCACCTGTAGTATTAAAACTTAGGATACATTAACTTAATCTCTCACTCTCTGACACCCAAAGAAACTCTAAAACTAATATAAATATTTATACTATAAATATACTAATCAAAAATATTGAAATGTGAAATATGTGTATAATTTCGTGTCCACCGAAATTGAATTGCGGGGGGAGGACAAAACCCTTGAAATCATGCTGACTAAATATTTTGTATCCTATATCAATAACCTCAGTGGTAACCATCACCCTTGGATTGTTAGGTCTACAGAAAGAAAATACACATGGCTCACATGATGGATGGATTTTCCTCTGCTTTGCTAGGTTTAACTCTGTTCACTTGGATAGAGACTCAAAAAATGATTAAGTTATGTCTGAGGTTTACAATTTAAAGTAATCCCCCTACTTAAGTGTGCATGTGAAATTCAAGTAACCAACTGTAAAGCAGGATACTATTCCCAGGATCTGTTGCTCCCTCTCTATATATTTTTCTTTTTATTATTTTAAATAATCTCCTCTACTCCCTGAGTTGTTAAGAGCTGTGCCACGACCGACCATCAGCTCAAGTGGTTCCCTCATTTTATAGCTGAAGACGCTTTACATGTTGTCCTCTTCCTATTTCTGCCATTTTTTTTTTTTTTTTAAACTGGATGGTTTTGTCTTCCTGTGGAGACATGTACAGTTGAGTTGATAGCATCAGAATTCCTGCCATTAAAAAAAAAGAAAAGAAAAGTAAAGAAGGTGGAACTGCTCTTAGGGTGACCGATGAGAGAAGGCTTGTAGGTCACCAATGTTTTGTTGTGGTTTGGAGGAATATCGGGAATCTTCGCAAGGATATCGATATTCCAGCTAAAAACACATAAAGGCTGACTCTACTCGTCGCCAAGGGGACATGCTTATCTGATATACAGCTAAATGCCTTACAGGGTGTGACCAGTGTGGGCCAACAATTCCTACAGTAACTTCAACAACAAATTAAGCACAAAGCAGTTTGCCAGGTCACATCTCGCAGGGGTGCATGCCAAGTTAAATGTACAACTAGCTTCTTAATAAGACAGTTTGTTGGCGTCTGTGTTTGGATGTTTCACCACATGTTCAGAATTTCATGGAAAAATGGGATGAACCAAAGAACATGCCTGTGATGTGACTATAAGATTGTTTCAATATGCTGGTCCTGAACCACAATTTATATCTATTCAAACAGATACTACTATATCACAAAATAGAAGATTTCCTAATAAATATGAATATGTCACAATAAACATGTTATATTGTGTGCAGTTGAAAACAAGGTCTCCTTAGATACAAAATTTGCCTCGATACTGAGGTCTTCGGCAGCCTAAAAAGAACTCAGTGCTCAAGTGCTCATACTCCCACCTATATGCAAATGTAAGTATTTCCCATAATCCCATGGTGTGTTTCCTGCCTGCATTTTCCATCCCATCTCCTTGTGGAAAAGTGAAGAGAGAGGGGCAGCTGGGCGTAGCGAGAGAGAACATTATTTTTGTACAGTATAGTGTACACCTTAAAGATAGAGTAATGTGTTTTATGTAGTAATTAAGTCTTATGAAGTAAGAGAAACACATTTAATTCTAACACGATTTTCTGTTTTTCAGCTATACATTGCAGGAAAAGGACTGATGCGAAATGGAAATCCTCAGGCCACAGAAATGAACAGCAATCTCCCACCACTGACTGTTTCTCCTGTAAAGGTTGAGACCAAAGCACAGGGACTACGTAAAGAGATGGTTGAGACACAAAAAATGAATGGCTAAGAGCTAGATTGGAGAGGACAGGAACACTGACAATGTTGATGTAAAGTTATTAACATTGTGACTGTGAAGATGATGATTGTCGTGTGCATGTTGACACGGCAGGTAAATGTCTCCGTGTCATCTATATACTGTTCACAACAAAATAATCACACTTTGTTCCTGAGAATATTGCTGTAAATCTAGAATGCATTCCGAACACAATTTTTTATCATTGTTTTGAAATGCCAGTCAGTGCAAATGGTGTATGTTATCTAGTAAGTTATCTATTTATAATATAATGAATTTACAATTCAATAGAAGCGTTGTTAATTTAAACAGCAAAAATATATGATGCCGTCACTGTCCAGTAGAGCAGCTACAGATATTTGTTCACCTTCATGGCACAAACAGTTTAAGAGAAAATGTCAACAAATTCAAAGAGCTCTGCATTTAGAAGGTTCAGGTTTGGTGTTTGTTTTCCACGCAAAATTCAATTCAGCCTCTAACCTGTAACTGTTCATTAGTTATCTCACTCACATATCCCAGATTATTTTAGGAAAACACCATCTCTTGAACTGAGAGATAAAATATTGTACAAATGCGTTAATAAACTGAGATGTTTAATCTGTGGTTTGCATGAAAAATCACAATTGACATTCAATGATGCATACTTTCTCTGTGCCTCATACAATTTTTAAATAATGACATACAGGCTGTACAGTACCTATCCATCTGTCACTCTGTCTATTTGTTGTTTTCTGAGACAAAGTGGATCATTTCTTGTGTATAGAACTGGTCACGACCCTGTGTGTCATCTTGACTGAAGATATTCTCAGAACAAACAAGTGGCATATGGGAAAACCAAAAACCCTTTGGAACTAAACAAGCTTTGTAGTCTACTGCAAAACTCACCAGTCTGAGATCTCTTTAATGTTCAGTCGGTTCTAATCAAGAATTAGTAGGTCTAAGTAAAAACAAACAAACTGTGGTCTACACATGGAGCCGTACTAATAACGTAACCTAATAACATCCTCTGTTAAAGCATGCACATATGCCCCTTCCTCTATTGAACTAAGGAGGTTATAACCTCATCTATATCAAATATAGAAAAGAAAATATTTTATTCCTTGTGGGCATATGGGGTCTTTAGCGGCCCCATGCCAATGGTTTACATGGATTTTCCATCGGTGCTATCAAGATAAAACGACATTCGTTCTTTAGGCCTACACCAAACAGGGCATTTAGAATCAACACTGGCCGACTAATTGATGATACCAACTCATCTAACTGAGTGGCCTCGGACCTCTACTGCCATCTAGTGTACAGATATTTGTGACAGCTAATTGACTGAAAATAATAATGAACAATAGGAGTCGAGTTTCCTCGCTTTCTAGTGTATTATTTTATATGGCAACTGGTTGGCTTACATCACATACACATACACCACATAGTGTTAGCCTACTGCTGCGTGAGGGAAATAGACCACATTTAGGGCATGGTTCGGCTGTGCTGCATGTCAAAATCATAGAACTATAAAATTACAGATTGCAATTGGTCTGCTTCTTATCTCTCAACGAGCTCATTGGTTGCAGCTCAGTGATGTCAAAGCAAAACTGATCAAACGCGCAAATTTACTCGAGTTGATGAACCAATCCATCACGTTGCCAAGATACAGTATCCAAAAGCGTGCTGTAACTTAGCAACATACGCAAACACAGGCCCTTACAGGCTGCAGGGCTTGTGTTTGAGGTGTAGGTTACGGCTTGCAGGCAGAATTGACCGGATAAAGTTAAAGTCAATATGAGGCAATCCAGTCATAGCGTGGACACCAAAGGTGTTAAGCAAAATATAGACCGAAAAACTAATATCTCTGCGTTCATCGACACTCAAACTGCAGCAGCGACCTCTGAAACGAAATTATTGTCTGCCTTCAAGCAAGACACTAGTGCCAGCAAAGTTTACCTGGCGGGAAGAGGTGAGTCTGCTCGAGTCTTCACCTCAATGTCTCGTAACACCTGGAATCGTTAACATTTGTGCTAAAAACTATACTTTTCCTATAGAGTATCTCAACGAGGAGGGCCAGACTTTCATCATTCCACTTATTGGAAAAATAAAGCAGCAGATCAATACAGATCCCACCCATTGTTCCGAGTACCCATCATCCCTTGGCTTGACGGAATTCACACGGAGAGCTACAGAAGCGGCCTTGGGGAAGAATTCTCGTGCTGTAGTCGAGAATAGGGTAACGTAATGGTACAATGGTTGTTATGGCAAACATTGGTGATTTAGTAGCCTAAAGGCTATTCAAGTCAGTATGAATATAAATAGAACTGTTCATACAGTACCACTGTATATTATAATCATTCTATTAATCATCATTTGACAGCTGTATTGTTAAAGCTTGCACTTGTATACATTTTGCATTTGTTCCTGCATGTGTTTGTTTATCTTCTGGTACTGCAAGATGCTACAATATATTTTAAGTAAATCTTATTCCAACATAATTTAATCAAATCAAATCTAATGAAACTACCTATTCTTGGTTTATTCTGCAGGTGTTAGGTGTCCAGACTGTGGGTTTTACTGGTGCTGTGCGCCTGGGGGCTGAACTTTTGAGACATTGGTACAACGTCAGAGCTGCATGGTGCGGGCCAGTGTACCTGTCTTCCCCTTGTGACGGTATATACGCAGAACCTCACAGAATAAAAGCTTCCAACTGATAACATTTAAAAAGACACATTGTTTGCATGTAAATGCAGGCTTTTTTTTTTTTTTTTAGCTTTTTAAGTATATAGTATAGTATTTCATAGCAGTAGGCTACCTATTAATATTACAAATGTTCACATGTCAAATACATGTTGTGGCTGATAATTAATAATCAATAATGACTTGATCTCTCCTGCAGACTCATTGGCTGCGACGTTCCAGGCAGCAGGGATCAAAGATATCCGTCAGTATTATTACTGGGATGCAGAGCGGCAGGGCGTCTGTTTGGAGAAGCTTCTAGCAGATCTGGAGAGGGCTCCTGAGCACAGCGTCGTCGTTCTGTCTGCCACGGCCCACTGTCCCACTGGAGCAGACCTCTCCCAGAAGCACTGGGGAGAGATTACACAGCTAATGCTGGTAACGGACACATTCGTTTTGTAGGCCATTGTTGGAATTTGATCCACTGAATCCCCCTCGTCACATGGTTTTCTTCTTCGTCACTTAGAAACGCAGGCTTTTCCCCTTCCTTTTGCTGCCTGCGCAGGGACTGCGCTACGGGGAGCTGGAGCGAGACGCATGGCCTGTGCGGTACTGTGAAGCACTGGGCATGGAGCTCTTGTGTGCTCAGTCCTTCTCCCATAGCTTTGGCTTGTACGGTGAGAAAGTGATGTTAATACGGAAAGCCGTCTGTTGAAGGATTGTAGTGTGTGATTGTGATTATGAGCCGTTTCCATGCTAGAAACCATGCTAGAAACCACCTCTGGTTTCATTTGTATTGTACATTTGAAAATAGAAGATTCTACATTATATTTTTTTTAATGGAATTTGAGGGCAAAATAAAATAGAAAAAAAATATTTTGCAAAGTAGACCTACTCAGTGGTATAAACAGTATATTGAATTATAGAATATTTCTGTACAGAATAAATGCATGAATATAGGTCATATAGAAAATGTTATATATATATATATATATATATATATATATATTCAATATAAGTTAAATTACCTACACCTGTTCCCAACCACGCCCCACGACGTGTGTCGGGGTGTGTCTCAATTCAGGGGCCGCACCTTCTCAGAACGCGGTCAACGAAGGTGTGGCCTTCGTATGCATGTTAACGAGGGTGTGGCCTTCGTAGCCCGCAAAGGCCGAACCGAAATGAAACGGCCGAAAAAAAGAAGGCTGCATTTCTCTGGCCGCATGGAGCCTGTGACGCATTCGGTCTAAGAATGTAGCCCCGGATGGTTGAGACACAACCACCCGCTAAAGTGACTGTGAGACCATATAACATGGCACCCCTACATCTCTCAATAAAAACAGTTTCGTTTTCTCCCTGTGCAGGTGAGCGCGTCGGACACCTTGTGTGTGTGTTTAAACAGAACTCTGTTCAGTTAGCGGTGCGGTCTCAAGCAGAGCAACGGGTAAGGGCACTGTGGGCACAGCCGTCTGCCGGAGGAGCGCTTGTGGTTGCCGCGGTGCTGAGTAACCCGGCGCATCTCGTGGAGTGGTGAGTCACAGTGTGCCGTGTATACAGCGTGTGGTCATGGCCGCCACTCCCTACCCACACCCCCTTTCTTTTCTCAGTGGCCACCAGCAGCCTCTAGAGATATACTACGCAGTTAGCCTCCCAGGAAATCAACGTTCTGTTCTGCCACTGGCCACTGTGGGTAGAGCCATTTTGCGTTGGTGATGCTAAAAGGGCTTTAGATTAACATGGCAGTGAATGAAGAACGCTTTCTTCATTCACTGCCATGTTAATCTAAAACCATTAAACTTCGGCAATAGGTTATTGCCCGTGTATTTTTTTTCTAGAACTGTAGACTATACAGTAGCCTAGTTCCAACTTTTATTTTGACGCGCGATGAAGCTATAGACGTAAAATACGTCGGGAGCCATTCGATTTCTCAACAAACGGGGTTGTTGCTCCTAGTTATTTTATAGTTCTATGGTTACTACTCAAGTAGCCTACTGTTACCTGAGCTTTTTACTCAATAGAAGTAGCCTACAAGTACTTTTTTTTGTTTTTTCTTTTTACATTTACATTTACAGCATTCGGCAGACGCTTTTATTCAAAGCGACTTACAATTAGTACATTTGTCAACAGTTGAACTGGTTAACCACCAGTTTTTGCAAGCAGATAACATTATCTTAGAAGAAGGACAGCATCATGTAACAAGGTTACTTCACTTCACAAAAAAAAAACATTTAAAATAATAAATATAGGATGTCAATTGTCTCTCCCAGGCGTGCAGGAGTGAAACACATGGTGGAGCGGTGCATGCTGGTCAGAGAGAGGTTAAGAGAGAGGCTGAGGCTTCTGGGAACTCCAGGCTGCTGGGACCATCTGACTGAGCAAGGTGGATTGTACTGTTGTACAGGCTTAAACAGTAAGGATGATACACTTCCATGTTTAGCTCTACACTATAAACCTTTATGATGTATTAAAATAATAGTCTGAAGCCAGAAAATGAGAAAAAGGAGACTAAATATATACTATACAGTACGTACAGTATCGTGTATATTGTGTTTTTCCTTCTTCAGCTCAACGGGTAGAGTTTCTGTGCAAGAGAAGACACATCTACCTACTCCATAATGGATGTCTAAATGTGAGTGCGATAAACACTCATAATCTGGATTATATAGCGGAGTCCATTCATCAGACTGTGATCTCTTCACACTAATCTTTGTCAGAGGTGGTAGAGGTACTCGCATTTCTTAAGTAAAAGTGCAATTACTTTTACTCAGAAAAAATACAAAATACCAAGTACCATTTCGATTTCTTTACTCATGTTGAAGTATATAAGTACATGTTTTTAAATGACTTAAAGTGTAAAACTAAAAGTAAAAAAGTGTTAAAAGTGTTCTTCTTTGAGAAATAATCTGGTCAAGAATGGAAAAACAGTCTAGGCCACAAATCAATGTCTAACAACCACTTGAGTCTTTCTTTGTCCCTTTCCCTTCTTTTTGATGCCAATCGCGGGTGACATGTCGGTGCAAATAAATATATCAAGGGAAAATCCACTCTTCTGTTCTGTCGCATCCACTAGGCTTTAGATTCGATAAATGCTTGATCAGGAGCCTTCATAGAAGCTGTCTGATACGTAAAAAAAAAAAGATCACTGACGATTGCAGAGTGATGAGACCATTTTGAGAAATATAGTCAGTAGATTTTTCTTTTGAAATGTAGTGTGTAAAAGTCAAAAGTCTTATAAATAAAATCTCAAGTAAAGTACAGATACTTGCCTGACATGGTCTGAAAGCAGTCTCCCAAATTTTCAGCTCAACCATCCATAAACAGAATCTCTTTATTTGCTCAATGTCAGGTTTACTGCAGTTACTATAGCAACGGAAATGACAGCCAAGGTGATGCAGCAAAGCAATTTAAGCATGTAGAGCAAACAATGCTAAATTAAGTAAGTGGTAGTGTACATTTTGACCCCTTGTTTTGGGCAGTACACACAATATGTTGTCTATTTACTACATTGTCTCTGGGATTTAGGTCTCTCTTTACACTCTAGTTAAGTTAATATTGAAAGAAAGGATATTGTCCATATGGTAGTATTTTGCTGTGTATTGTATGTGCATTTGTCCAACCTCCTCTGAGCAACTGCTTGCTTTGTAATTTCCAGCGGGATCAATAAAGTGCTATCTAAAATGTGTATAGGCCTACATGTACTGTATACCTGGGCATAATTTCTGCCATTATTGTTTGGATAATCGAAATGTGTTAAGTGGCAATTACACTATATACTCTGTATATAGTGTAGTTCAGGGAATATATAGAGTATAGTGTACACTATATAGAGTATACTGTAGCGAGTATACTCTCTACGGTGTTAGAACAAATTCTATTTGATAGACTACAAGAATATACTGTATAATAACCACTGACAATCAATTTGGTTTTAAAAGAAACATGGCACAGATTTGTGTATATATGCACTGAAAGAACTTGTTTCCAAGTATAAAAGCCATGGTTCAACAATGTTTTTATGTTTTCTTAATGCATCCAAAGCTTCTGACCGTGTTAATCGCGGTAAACTGTTTATAAAATTAAAAGAGCGAGGGGTCCCCCATACTTAATACGTATCTTGCATTATTGGTACTCCCATAAAACTATGCAAGCTAGATGAGGAAGACAACATCGGCTCCTTTCCCAGTTACCGATGGGGTTAGACAAAGTGGAATATTGTCACCTGTTCTATTCAATCTGTATATGGATGATTTTTCTAGGACAGTGATTCTTAACCTGGGTTCTGTGAGTCAGTCTTAGGGGTTCGGCGGAGACACACCCGACTCATGATTCGTGATGACACTCCCCCCTTCGGTGGGTTCGGTGAATGCGCATATGAAACTGGTGGGGTTCAGTACATCCAACAAGGTTAAGAACCACTGTTCTAGGACATTAGAATTGTGTAAGACTGGCTGTATGGTGGGGTATTGGTGTATTAATCAACTGATGTATGCAGATGATTTAATTGTTATGTCTCCATATAGTGCTGGACTACAGCAACTGCTGTACTGTACTGTATTGTACTGTATATAGCTAAGTGTGTGTGTATCTATAAGCGTTATACAGCAGTAAATATCATGTCATAACAGAATGCCTAGTGCGATCTTGTTGACCACTAATTTTAAATGGAATATTGCTATGTGAATTCCTGTTACAACATATTTCACAGAAATTATTCCGTAGGTCTACCAAAATCATCAGGAAGAGAAATGTTGTTTTGAATGTTTTAGCATTAGTACTTTATTGTCTTGTATATTATGCACTTGACTGCTGTTCTGACGAAAATAATTTAGGCCAATAACAAGAGCTATTCCATCAGAACCTACTTAAACCACATTCATTCCTCCATTCTCTATGTTCTATGCACATAACACAATCAACCGCTTACAGGCAGACAAGAAACACAATCTATCATATTGTGAATTATGAGGTTAAAACCAGCCCGAGACAAATCATTATAGAAGATAAGCCTTCTAGCATCAAACATCAGATGGATGAATAGGCCGCAGTTGACTTGAACATAAGCCTAGGATAAACCTAGGATATATGCCACTGATGAAGGCTTTGTGTACAAAACAGATCCCAGCTGGCAGGTATAAGACAACTAGGTTTACTGAGTAAATAACCTTCACTTAAACGCAACAAAAGCCTGTGCGTTCTGAAAGTGAGTCAGACATGGATACAGTATCACGTATGTCAATGTCCACTTACACACAACAGCTTGTCACACGTCCTTTGCAGATTGAAGGCTTTGTCAACATTCGGTTCTATCAACGTTATATCTGTAATAAAGAATTTGACTGAATTAGCCAAGATCATGTCCGGAGATTTTTATTTATTCTCCCATAAAAAGAGAACCAATTTGCCTTTATCCCCCAAATATTGTATACAAATGAAATAATAATAAATGAATATAAAAAGTAAAGAAATTAGCATTGTGTGCTTCTCTATTGCCCAATGAGTGGGTGGGTTAAGCTGGCATCCATGTTACCTGACACGTTTTAAAACCACAAATAAACATTTTCATTTGAGATGAAAGCAAAGAAAATTAGCTTCCAAAATAACAGATGAATAATACCATAATGTAGATGGTCTAACTTGCAGCCACAAATTTTTCTCAAAGTGGTATTGAACTTTTGTTAAACCCTCAACTAAATAGATTATTTAGGCCTACCTCACTGTCTAGTACATCCACGAATTTCCAGGTGAAAATAATTCTTTGGTCATGCTTTTCAATCAACTAGTAACTTTAATACTACAACATTTGGATTTGAGGTCATGATAACTTAACAATTTCTTTATTTGAAAGAACAAATTATTTTATAGTCCAATTAGTGACATGTGGAAGACTGGTTTCATGCTGCTCTCAAAAACACAGACATGCTGTATAATGTGCGTTTGTTCATTTCAGAGAAAAGCTCAGAAAGGGATATTAAATGGAGCCAGTGGGCTTCCTCTATCCATTTCAGTGACACTGAACAATAGTGATAATCAACGTCCACCATCACATAGATATGAGCCATTAGAAAGCTGCCTGGAACTCTTGACGGCTACTGAATATAGGCTACTGTATGTTCACACTGTCCCAGATACACGTACAGTATGTTCCAGTATTTTCTAATATCTCAAATATACTGTATGTAATCTACTATCTAATCACAACCATCTTTATGTGCATGAATAAATTAGCCATATTTACTCACATTGCATGGACTGTATACTGTATGGAATTAATATAATTTCTAAATGTGAATTTTTATTTGAAGAAGATCATATAAAATGCAATAATGCAACAAAGGTTGTGTAGTCACCCCCGGCATTCAGTTAATTAGCAGTGTTTTGGCAAATGAGCTGAGCGAAGCATGGCAACCTCTGTGACACCAACAGTATTTAGTCTATTTAGTGAGCAGTGCCTTTCCCTCTCCTCGCCATGCACATCGCAGCAGTGGCGGTGTGATCCTCAGGACTCCAAACGAATAACCGTTACCCAGCAGTCAGAATAATTGTTTATTGACCACGGTCATGTCTGGGCAGATCTCTTAGTCATCACAGCAATGCTTCTATTGAGGCATGGATTTGGAGACTACATGTGGTATCAGAGCAAGCTCAGCCCTGCTTTCATTGTCACAGGGAGTAAATTGTCTCAAGTGTTTGTCAGCTTGCCTAGATCTCAGGAGTTGATAGATTCACTATAGATGGCTGGAAGACATTAATCAGCCATCAATAATTTGTAGTAATTTGTAGACCTACTGTATATTATCACCTTGAACAAAAGCATAATCTTTTACCAATAACTGTACCTTAAGTTGGCCTGGCAAAACTATCTTTATTTCAGGCGGAGGAGAACATGAAATATATTGACTGAATTCTGTTTCTGCAATTATAATGGTAAGGAAGACTAACACTTGACTAAATAACCTTTTCACAGCACCGTGCTACCTGTCAGCAAAGACGATGACTATTAGTTAGACGATGACTCTAGTTATTAGTTATAGGTAATTGGTTATAGCCTATAGGCTATAGGTTATTTATTCAAAAATTTGGCTCACCTTAAAGGTACTTTACTCTAGATTCTGTCCCAGTACCAGGTTATACATTTTATTTTATATTTCCAAGTACTCTACATAAGCCTCCGAGCCACAGTGGATAACTGCAACTCTCAATTAATTAGGTCATTTAGCAGGCTCTTTTATCCAAATGTGACTCACAGTGAGTACAATTAGTACAATAAGTAATAAGGAGCAGTTACTGTAGGGGTTAGAAATCTTGCTCAAGGAAGCCTGTCATGCCCCTAATTCTTAACTATGATTTCCAGGAAATATTATTAAATTAAATTATCAAGGATAAAAGGGTTTGCATACTGTATACAATTGTTACGCATCTGTCTTAAGAGAGTCCCTCTTTCACAAATCTTATATTTATAGCTGCTATCACACTGAAAACTTGGGGAGCTTGATCCGTACATAACAGTGTCATGTTCTACACCAAATAGGACTGACTATTATCTTGTGACTATACAGTACGGTATGTTCGGCTTGAAAAGAGTGTTTCAGATCTGCCTCACTCCCAGTTTCTTCATCTAATGAGCATATGTCAGTGTTTCAGTCCATACAACCCTCACTTTATGCACACAAGCAGGTGAAACTATAGCTTGCTACTAAAAAGCTGGCTTGTTACCTATAAACTCAGGCTGTGTGATTCAATTCAATTTAAAAAAATATTTGGCTTCCATAAAAACACGGGGGCTGTATATCAGAATCAGAGTAATCCCTGTGTTTTATTCACAGCAAACAATTTGAAAAATTATTAGCTGAGACTTTCAGCCCTCCAACTACAGAGACATGCAGGCAGAATGCTTTACTTTGTGGCTTCTTGTTTGCTGCTCATTTTCTTAGTATAAGCACACCTTCTGGCTCCATGACATTCTATGTATAAAAATCTGGACAAAATGTGGATAATCACATGAAACAGTTATTGCGTATTCTGTGATTGAATATGAACAACGATTGTTCTTCATTTGGCACCTGGTTACCCTTTAATGACTTCAATGAATATAAAACCCAACAATGTAATCTGGTTAGTGAGTTGTGTGTCCTGTGCCTCTGGAACATTATCTGTCTTGCAGCAGATTCGCTCCGTGAGGGGGGTCTGAAGCCAGGATTGTCTGCAAGTGGGTGGCTGTGTGTGTAGAATTAGCCTCTATTGATTACAATTATCCTTAAAATAAGTGTTGCTTCATAAGGGAATGGCCCAGTGTGAATGAACTATACCATGACTGCCTTGCCGTTTCACTTATTTGCTACTAAAGCAATGGGAAATGTGGTCAAACAGGTTTTGATGCCTTGCCTCATTTCTTTACCACATTTTACAACTGTCATGGTTACCATTAGAGGATGAGAGAGGTGGCATTCATAACATCACCTGCACTCATTAAACAGCACACATACATTCAATAGCCTACTGTAAAAAGATCACCACAGCACCTGTTATAAGTCTGGGACATAAACAGATTGAACACATTACCATGGAGACAATAATGACACCAGAATTTTTTTTTTCCAGGAATGAGAGACATTTCAATCAACTTGTAGGCAGAACAGATTAAGAAATTGACATGTATAGGCTATTTGAATCACCTGTTGATTGCCTCGCAATTGCTAAAGTATAAAGCCCGCAGGTGTGGATTATCACGCATATGGTAGAAATAAACACGTACTGTAGATATTGATAATGATAATGAAATGAATGTCGCGCGCTATAACGCACAACTTCCACGCATGAAACACTGTTTGGCATCGGTGACTTCTCAATAGGATTTCTCTCATATGCCAGAGACACGTGTTGCTGTGTGCGTCTCTGCAGAAAACAGACTTGGAGGTCAGTAGCGTACACAATCTACTGAGGCTTGAATCACCAGCACATCGGCTGTTAATGGATATTGGCACCAGGACGGTTTTCTACAACACAATAGTGAAGCAGTAAGGTATGGCATGCTACGTTTTACATTTTAATGTAACCTCAAATGTTTGTTGCTAATGATATAAATTATATGAGCCTAAATATCAATAAATTGATAACTTATCGGCTGCAACTTCTCCAACGTCCAAGCTTAATTTGTAAACCTGGTTCAGCATTATTATTTGATTGGTAGAAGACAAAAAGTCGGTTATTATAGGACTTCGTCGTTTTAACTATTATTATTTTTTATCACTCTTTTCATTCTCGTCTAGGTACAGTAGCCTACATCGTCGCTATAACAGATGCAGCCAAAAAGGGTTACAAAAATGCACAAATTGGACAATAATGTTTAATCATTTGGCTATAACCTATAGCTCTGCATATCTGATAAAGCATCAAATCAATAGGTAAAATGGAAATCTCCATTTCTCATCTCCTTCCATTATAAAAACCAATGCTTACCAGCCGAGCATTAGTGCCCTTGTGTTCCCGAGGCAAGTGTAACTGCTTTGACTCATGGTCATCTGGACCTTAATCCAATGATGTGTGAGAGGAACTGAAATGATGTGTATATTTTGAAGTAGCTGTTTGCGGTTACACAGATGATTGAATATAAATAATTATAATAAATGAACCTACAGGACAACCAACGAAAAGAGGACGAGATCCTTTCTAATATTTAGGCTAATACTTTTATTCTTCCACAAATTCTTCAAAAGACAAATCCTTCTTTCAATTGGATCCTATTTGCCCCCTTTGCAATGTAGATTCGCTGAATCCTGGATATGCTTAAAGGCCTGTTTGTGCTTTAGGTTTTCTCTTTTTTTGCTACTCTGTGAACATGCTGAGAAGGGGATTAAATGGATTAAAAACGCGCAAATGCACCTCAACAATCTGGCACATAACAATCTACACTCATCACAGTGTGTAACTTCAAACATACTGTAATCAAATGTATAGCTTTAGTAGGCCCAACTATAGGCCTACAATCGTAATACCTTCTGCCTTGAGATGAATAGTATCAAAACCTTTATAAGAAAGGCTAACATCCCACCTGCAACCCTCTTCTCTCTCCCCTCCCCAGTTACATAAAATAATATTAAAATAAACGTAAGTAAAAACACTGAAAATAATATTTTTCAGAAAGTTTAAAAAAAAAAAAATTCACAAAGGCTACTGGGATTGACATTGTAGCAGAATCTAATATAGAACCCGCACCTGGGACCCCAAACACAGCCTGGCAATACAATCAATATTTGAAGGTTTATTTGGCCAAGGACTTCAGCCGGGAGTGCTTCATAGCAGTTCTCTTGCCAGGTTGTGCTATTCAATCAAATGGTCAATTTATTTAAAACATAAACTACAGAGGGCAACCTTTAAATAATTGTATTTCATGCACATGGCATTAAGAAGAATAAGGGGGATTTGATTGTATAGAGGGATATATACCCATAGAATACTTTCATAATCCTGTTTCTTCTAGGTTGGCATCTGCCTGCTGGGATGGAGGGTGTCGGCAGTGGCTGGACTGCAGAGCTCATGCCAACGTGTTTGGCCGGCGTGGAGGAGGACAACGACACGGGTCAAGTGTTCGAGGTGCCCCTGCAGAACGGCTCCTCCACGCGCAGCTCCCAGATAGTCGGGGTGGAGCTGCTGCAGTCCTTCAAGGCCCTCATCATCCCCTGCTACACCCTGGTGGTTCTGGTGGGTGTGTTCGGCAACTACCTGCTCCTCTACGTCATCTGCCGCACCCGCAAGATGCATAACGTCACCAACTTTTTCATCGGTAACCTGGCCTTCTCCGACATGCTGATGTGCGCCACCTGCGTGCCCTTCACGCTGGCCTATGCCTTCAACCCTCGCGGATGGGTCTTCGGCCGGTTCATGTGCTACCTGGTGTATCTCATCCAGCCTGTGACTGTGTATGTGTCTGTCTTCACGCTCACTGCCATTGGTGTTGACAGGTAATCTATGCCGTAAAGGGCTGTCGGCTCAGTATTGAAAAAAAAAACACCCTTTTCAAAATCATTTCTGCTTTCTGCAGAGTATTTTATTTCAATAAATGTGCATGTACGTTAGAGGCCCCAAAAAGGTAATGGAACAGAATACTTCCAAGGCCTGAAAGCAGCAAGGACTCTGCAAATGTTCAACTCCTCAATATAAGGTGCATTCATGTGAAAGTATATATGAGCATACATAATGACTGAATCATTACATTCATTACAGATTCAACACTACAGTGAATTTGCAATATTTACGGCTGGGAATTCTAGGCTGCAATGCTTTACCACAAAGTCTTGATTTTTTTCTTCTTCCTCTGTTTTAAATGAATTAGGGCTTGTTTTGTCCAACAAAGAGTAAGAACAAGATTCTTACAATAAAAAAATGCATGTGTGATGATCTGTCCTCTCCCCTCTCTTCAGATATTACGCCACAGTGCACCCTCTGAAAAAGCGCATCTCGGTCTTGGCATGCACCTACCTTCTGTCTGGCATCTGGCTGCTGTCCTGTGGGCTGGTGGCCCCTGCCGTGGCCCACACCTACCACGTGGAGTTCAAGAACGAAGGCTTCACCATCTGCGAGGAGTTCTGGATGGGTCAGAAGCGGGAGAGGCTGGCATACGCATACAGCACACTGTTCATCACCTACGTCCTGCCTCTGTCGGCTCTCTGCATCTCCTACCTGTGCATCTCTGTGAAGCTTCGCAACTGCGTCGTTCCGGGACACCGCACCCAGAGTCAGGCGGAAGCCCAGCGCACACGCAAGCGCAAGACCTTCCGTCTTGTGAGCCTGGTGGTGGCTGCGTTTGGGGTCTGCTGGATGCCCATCAGTGTGTTTAATGTTTTGCGGGACATTGACATTGATTTGATCGACAAGCACTATTTCCTGCTCATTCAGCTGCTCTGTCACCTGTGTGCAATGAGCTCGTCCTGCTGCAACCCTTTCCTGTACGCCTGGCTGCACGACCGCTTCCGCTCCGAGCTCAGCAAAATGTTCACGTGCCACCGCCGCATCGGCATACCTGCTAACAACTGTGCCACAGCCAGTGTGGTGCTGTGAAGCTCCACCTTTGTGTCTTTATCGTTTTTAACTGGTGGTCCGTGAAGGCATTGCAGGTGGTCCCTGACCATGCATTCAATAATGTAGTTGTAATGTAGTTTCACTGTGGGAATCATGGAAATATATAAAATATATAAAAAAACAGCGGCCCTCAGGTTGCTTCTTAGTCAGAATGGTCCCTGGGTCACAATCAGTTGAAACCCCTGCTCTGACTTGTTTAAGATTCCTATGGTCATTCTTGCTTGGAGGACATTAAAGTCAAGTGACTAAATGTAAATGTAAAAGTACACGGTTATGCCTCACTGACATTAATTGACAGGAGGTTGTCTGTATAGGCAAATTCAAATGTAAGATAATAACACCGTTTTTGTATTTGCGCTTTTCCCATCTTTGTGAGACATTTCATAATAAGCACAAAATAAATTACCTTATTATCGTATCTTGGTCAGTCCAATTCTCAGTGAAACACTGCCAGACACTGCCGTCACTAAATTATGTAGCTATATTGTATTGCTTTAGAAAAAACCTGTTACCCTAGTCTAATTCATATTTTGATTAAATTCATTTGATACTAGGCTACATATTAGCATATTAGCTGTTTGTGTTACTCGATTGCTTCATGCACATATCTTTTGTTGTTCTGTGCAATATTTTGTGTGCAGAGAAAGAATTACAGGGAAAGGGGGGGGCTGCAGCACTGTTTTTTCCAAATGAGAGTAATAATGTCAGATTTTGTTTTAGCACTTGGTTGAATATTATTTTCAATACCCTATGTGAAGTGCATCCTGCTTTTAATGTGACGTTGGCTTTTGAAACAGGACTGCAATATAAAATACTTTGGTCGTAAGCTTATGCTTTGTTTAGTACATACTGAACAAAGATGAATTTTGTCTTGAGCAATAATAAAAGGAAAGCCAAGTTGTTGTAAGTTGTCTTTAACTTCTATTTACTGGTTACATACAGTAAAATAGAATATATCTAAAGAAATGTTCTGTTGAAATTCTGAGATGTTGAAAGCCAACAAAATATTAGGCCAAAAAATGTAAAGCTAAATTCATTATTTATACATACATACATACATATAACATGGCATTTCAATTCCCATAAATTCCTGTAGGCTGCAAAATAAACAAACCAACATTTAGTGTTATTTTATTTGAATATAGCAATATACATTCAGTACTTTTATTGATCCTTTGAGCTGTCACTGGAGTGAAAAGGAGGTATACATCTGGCCATCAAATCACTGCAAAATGTACATTTGGAAGATACAAAAAAAATTGTAAAGGCACAATTTATTACATTCAAAAGATGTCTCTGCATTGATTGCTAATATTGCATTATATGACGGAACAAAAGCATTGTCCCAAAATCCGCTATTTAGTAAAACAGAAAGAAGAACCAAAAATAAACGGAACTGTATAAGGTTAATGTTAAGCTCAAAGCCTTAATCTTTGGATTTTGAACTTTATTCGTAATATTAATAGCTCTTAATTACTCACAATATTCTTTACTTGATCCTGAACTACCTTGCATAAATATTTGTATGTGCACCTGGATAAATGCACAATATAATCAAAATATTATTGCGATTAAAAAGGCCTTAAGTCAAGTAGTGGATTAGAACATAATATATGAATGACTCATCTAGGCCAGTTCCTATATTACAAAATAAAAATATCTACATTAAATAGTTTGCTATCCGCTCCTTGCTGCTTTTCAAAATACAACCTCCATAAAGAAGTATAATTCAAATAAGGTAAATAAAACAAAAAGAAATATTATGACATAAAAATTGCCTGTTACCTTTGGACATGAAAATTAGGCTCAAAGCAGACAAAATAGCTAATATACTACCCAATCTACGTGCAATTGCATTTGACCAATCATTAATTGTATCATTGCAAATGAAAACAAAATTCATGGTACGCACAGTGAGTATCACAGGATTTGTGCATCTTAAAACAAACAAACAAACATCAATTGAGGTTATATACCTATAAATCCACTTAAGTGAATAAGGCATCTCAAGTAAGAAGGCCCACAAAACACATTTACTTTTTTGTAAAGGCTAGATAGACAGAACAGCTGAATAGTATGGATATCAAGATGCAGAATATGTAATCATTAAGTGAGTGGTCTAGTACCTTAGTGTTTATGAGCTTGTCACAGTGTGAATATTCCTTGGTGACTTCAAAGACAAGTTCCAGCATTCTCATTACAAAGACTCTACAAGGAGACTAAAAAAAAGTGCATAGTGTTCTAAGAATTAGGTCTTGGGATTCTGATTAGAGTTATTATTTTGGCTTGCCAGAGTTAAGGGAGAGCAGGATATTGGGCTTCTCTTCTATGACACGGACCAGCAGGTTATCTATGTACTCTTCTAGCTCAGTGATCTTAGCGTCCTTCTTGGACAATTCAGTTTGCTGCTTCACTACTAGTGTTATCAGCTCTTCCTGGGTTAGCTGAGTGTAGGGTCCACTTTCCACTGATTCTGTTGCCTAGGGGAGAATAAGAGGAAGTGAATGTAAAGTATGCTAAATTAGCCTTTAACATTTAACATCACATCACCTTTAACATCTGGCTGGTAATGCAGTTTTACTTACCGGGATTAAGTTAACAACCATGGCACTCAAAATATCTATTATTATTATAATAATATTTGTACTTTCCAGATAACTGTATTCAAGCAACATTGATTATGGCTGGGTACTGAACTCAAATCTGATTGTTGTAGTGTATTAATTTAAGATATATTTTCATTTTAGTCCAGAATGGAAATGTATCTTCAGCCATAAGATTTGAGTGCAACAAAAAGTTCAGAATTAAGATTTATTTCACTGCTAAACGTGCTGGTGGGGTGTGTGTTTAATCCCGGTGTGGAATAATTAAGAAAATGTATATGATATGATAGTCATTAATGTCATGATGGCAGTACCTTACCTTTAGCTTTCCTGCTGTAATGTCGTGGACCTCTCTCACAGCTGGGGTGCTATTGGAATACTGGTTCTCAATAGAGCTCATAGGCTTCACAGGATGAGGCCTGTCAAAAGATTGTTTACTTCATTATCAATATACATTTCCAAGAGTACATTACAGATGGGCATATAAACTACACGGAGCATATCTTAAATACTGGAAAGAGAAAAAGGTTGAAACAAACTAATATTCTGATTCAAGCTCTATAAAAGTCTATTCATTTTCCTTGAATAGTGCAAACCAAATCCTGGGTAGAACAACATCCCAACAAAAAACCAGCAGTTTGTTTACATTCATATATAACACACACATGAGGCAAATGATAATCACAGTCTTAACAGGCCTGTTCAATCTCACCTGCGTGGAGTTGAGGCCAGACCGCCTCCATTGATATTTTGTACATTGACCTCAGAGGGTGAGACCCAGGCCCGCAAAGGAGTCTTTCCCTCAGACAAACCTTCTGATTGGAATGGAGAGTCTTCTATAGCTACATGGAGGGGCTCTGAAGTACTCATTAAAGAGGACATGGGGGAAACGGAAGGCAAAATAAAAGGACCTGTTCCAAATGGATCCTGCAGTTTAGGGGATGCACCTTTAATTGATGCAGCTGGCGTAGGCTTTTGAATAGCTGTGATTTTAGCCAAGTCTTCCTTGGGTGTGGCTTCTTGTTGAGCCTTGTCGTCCTCGTTATCAGCATGGGCCAAAACAGGACTGTTTTGACTGACATCTTGTTTCTTGTGTTTAGAGTCACTGCCTTCGAAATTATAGAAGGGATCATTTCTATTATCTGTTGAAAAACATTTATCAAGATCATCTGTCATTCCTCGATCTTCCAGATTCCAGATCTTCTGCTCTGTCTGCACTCTACCAGTAAAACGGTCATCTACACTGTAGTTGTTCTCCAGCTGGGCCCAAGGATCTTTGGAAAGAAGTTCGCCACTAGGGAATGGGTCAGACTTCATAAATGTCTCATTAGCCTCATCAATGTCCATGTTGCACGCCGCAGTGTTGGATGATTTTGGGTTGTTACTATTCGTGGTATTGACAGAAACAGTCAGACTTGTATCAGAATCTGATTGCTTGATTGGTTCCTTGCTCCCAGCCTTTTGTCTAGGTTTGGCTGTGGGCATTTCTTTGGTAATGGTGACTGGCATTTCTTGTTCTTCTGCCAGTTTTGTATCCCTAAGGTGGTTGGGTGGTCGGGACCCCTCTGTTGACTGCATGTATTTTGGATCATCGGCCATAGTAGAGGGGCGGAGCACCTTCCTCACTCTACTGCTGGACATCATGGATTGTACTTCCGTACTTGAAGCCTCAGTATCATGAGACCCTTGGACTAATGATACTGAGATGCGGTCCTCTACAGATAAAGGAATTTGTGAATGAATCTGACTTTGTTTTTTGCTGGAGTCAGATAGTGGTCTGGGAGGTGTAGCAGCTAATGGCTTAGGGGGAAGGGGGGCAGAAAGCTTTTTGGATGAGCTTGGTTTGGTCTCCTGAGAGTATGATTTTTGGGGGAGCACAGTAGAGAGTGAGGATTTAGGATTGGGCACATGTTCCTCTGGGTCATCAACACTCATCTCTTTACCAAGAAATTCCTCTGGGTGTTCCCTTTGTTTCTGATGGACCTCAGCAATGATATGGTCCCATCGCGTATGTCCTTTCACTCCATGCCGTTTTTGTGGGAATAAAGATTCATAGTCAGGAAGTGGTAGAGGCGGCCTTTTGCCACCCAGTGATCCACCAGCATCATGGTATCCAGGGTTCTCAAACTCCCTAATGGGTCCAATATTACTTCCTGAGGCACTCCTTGAGTGTTGTTCCTTCAGTGCAGATACTTCAGCATGGGCTCCATACTTATAGTTAGGTGGCAGTGGGGCTCTTCGCTTTTTCTCAGACATGGTGGGAGATGATCCCACGAAGGACAAATTCGCAATGTCGTCACTGGGTGAGTCAGAAGAGCTAGTCCTTGTTTTAGGAGGAGCCAAGGAAGAATGAAGACTGGAGAACATAACAGGGGACTCTGACGGGGCACTAGACAGGGTGGATTCAGGGGTAGTTGGGGAGGAAGGGTACTGCTCACTATGAGATTGAATATCACTGGGTTCGGAGTTCACAAATTCTGCCAATCTGCCAAGAAGTAAAAACAAAGGCCTAAAGGTCAGTGTGACCATTAAATTATTCCTAAACCATGAACCCGTTCACCACCACACAACCCATCACCGTATTAAGCACCATGAGAAATGTCCACATATTGCACATAAATAACCAAATAATATTGGAAATCTACACTAAAACTGAACTGACATTAGCACGGCTAACTCATAGACAGTGCAATCTAGGCAATTTCTTGTATAATTTCTACAAAAAAGCAAATGTAGGGGTGACCCCAAATAGTCGACTATTCGATCTAAGAAGCCTGATTTGACTGCTAATCTCATGAAACAAGGATCATTCCATTCCGGCCATATGGGGGTGCTGAATGTCTAATCCTACGTAGAATTGCTTGGTTTCTCCAAATCAATCATGATATATAGCCTATTTTGGTATAAATATCAGCCAATTAATGTTAATAAAAATTAGAAAATAACTTTACATTAGATTCTGCAGTGAGCCAGTAAAAAGTTTTTATAAAGGCCACAAAGTCTACAGAATTAAGAAAACATGGGAAGGTATCACTGCAAACCACGGATAGGAATATAGTAAGTTAACATTTAACCCTTTTATTAACCTTAACAAAATTGCTTTAGCATTACAAGGCATGCTAGATCTGAATTGTAAACACGTTCGTTGTTCAATTTGTGTTTGTAGCTACTCTCGCGGCGAGGGTTATGCACTCTGTCGGTCAGTTCCTCCCCCAAGTTACAAATGTTTAACAAACAAAATAACAATTTAACAATTCTGTTGTCCAACTAGAACACACTGTGGTAAATATGAACAATACTGACCTGATTAAAAGTATCCAGGTTTATTAATTAAAAATAAATAAAATAAATTCCAAAAGATAGCCAAAATAGTCAGTCACACTGCTGGTTTGTCACAATGTGAGCTCAAATATTCCATAACCCGTTTCACACCATACCATTCCACCACTGACACGCCCACTACAAGAAAAACCAACAACCAGCACAGAAACAAGACTGGTCAAACGGGTCCCACAGCCATGTAATGGAATTCGCCCTTTTAGCAATCCAAGATGGTCACAGAAGGGGAAGATGGTTGTGTAATGTTTATTCTCAGTTTGTTTTACCTTTATACAGTGTGTGGAAAAAGGAGCTTAATAACTATAAACTCTTGTTTAGAAATCCCAAATATGTACATTACACATACAAACAAAGAGCAAGAGTGCATAGAATAATTAGGATAGGATTTAAAAAATAAAATAAAAAGGATAAAACCTCAATGACAATGCTTACTCACCTTCAAAGGCATCATTATAATACACATTTTCCAAAATGATAAATCAGTCCAAGATTGACTACAGTTACCAAACAAAATGGCACTCCCACTAGCATAAAATGAAAAACATTTACAGACATGAGTCTAGGAGAAACAATTATTTAACAAGATGTAAACCTACCTTGGCTTTACTGCAGACACTTTTGCAGTACGGTTTAGGATGACCATGGCAGATGGGATTTGCTGACTGCGGGGGGGTTTCTGATGATCCACTTGCTTTTCATCGAAAGGGTTCTGATCTTCTGGGCTAAGGGGGATCTCCTCGAATGGGTTGGCTGAGCGGTGGGAGCTCCGTACCTCCAGATCCTTTGAAACACGTCTAGGGGCTGGTTTGGGCACCTCTTTATTATCGCTCTGTTGCTGCACCTCCTCCTTTTTCTCCTCTTTCTTTCTGATCATACCAAACAGAGAGGAGAGCCTTTCACTCATTGAGGCCTCCTCCTGCCGTTTCAGCTCCTCAGCTTTCTGTGCCTCCTCCTGTCGACTCTGACGCTCCTCTTCCAGCCTCTGATTCTCTGTAGCTTCCAACTGTCTTTGCCTCTCTTCCTCCTCTTCCCTGTCTTTCTTCCTCCTTGCCTCATCCTCTAGGAAGCGTTTCCTTCTCTCCTGCTCCTCCTGGTGTTTGCGTTCCTCATCCTCCCGCAATCTTTTAGCCTCGGCCCTGCGTTTCTCCTCTTCCTCCATCTTCTTTGCCTCCGCTTTGCGCTTCTCTTCTGCCTGTCTTCTCTGCTCCTCCTCTTGATGGCGCTGTTGCTCCAGCATAGATCGGTCTGCGGAGACGTCAGCAGTTGGCCTGCGGACATCCTCCACAGAGCCCTGGCCCGAGCTGTTCAGACTGAGCGTAGAGCCACTCTTGGGTTCCGCCTCCTCTGTGTACACATGGCTGCCGTTTATGCACAGATTGTTGAGGTCACTAGCGCTCTGCTTGGAGCGCCCCAGTAGAGAGAAAGGACCTTGAGACACCTTGCTGTCATTGCTGCCTGTGCGCTTGTGGCCCAGGAATTTGAATTTCTTTTTGACTGTGGAGGGAGGGGGGGGGGGGGGGGGGGGGG
>JAODLI010004826.1:0-28944 GCA_027575585.1 Percopsis omiscomaycus | reverse complement strand
CACCTAGGTGAACATAATGTTGTCGCTCATCGGTGTGTGTGTGTGTGTGTGTGTGTGTGTGTGTGTGTGTGTGTGTGCTTGTGCTTGTGCTTGTGCTTGTCCAGGACCTGGCTGAGAAGCACCAGAAAACACTGCAGCTGTTGCGTAAGCAGCAAACCCTCATTCTAGACGACGAGCTGATCCAGTGGAAGAGGAGGCAACAGCTGGCAGGCAACGGGGGCCCGCCTGAGGGGGGCCTGGACATCCTGCAGTCCTGGTGAGAAACCCCACCCCCTTCCCTACAGGGTCGCGGGTTAACTGGGTCCTAACAAGACAGAGAGGGCTCTCAATGGGTCTGGTTCCTACAGTACAGGCAGATGTCTTCATTCTCTTTAGGTTGGACTGCAGGCCTGTCCTGTCAGGATGTTTGTTACACCCTACCCCAGCACCATGGCATTGCAATGACATTGAAAAGACGAGTGTTTGGCGTAAAACTAGACAAAAATTGACAGACTAAACTAAGTCTATATTTTAACTACTTTATGTTCGGGCTAAATTTAGATCCAAACGGACACACTTGAACGAGACAAATTACCACCAGCTATGTTTTGGGCTAAATAATTTAGTCAGATTTAGTCACAAAAACAACAACACTAGTGAACGTCAGGTGCTTGTTTTGCTTGTTTTGACCCCAAACGCAAAGGCTTGACACGCAAAGGCTTGACACCTTTCCTGTCAGAGTTTTCTTTTTTTGCGTGTTTGGTTTTGTTTTCTGATTATAGAGATAACACAGTATCTCACAGTATGTCCATGGTGGTTCATAACATTCCAACGTGTTGTGTGTGTGTGTGTGTGTGTGTGTGCGTGTGTGTGCGTGTGTGTGCGTGTGTGTGTGTGTGTGTGTGTGTGCGCGTGTGTCAGGTGCGAGAAGCTGGCAGAGACCATCTGGCAGAACCGGCAGCAGATTCGGAGGGCGGAGCACCTCAGACAGCAGCTGCCCATCCCGGGCCCCATCGAAGAGCTGCTGAACGACCTCAACAGCACCATCACGGACATTATTTCAGCTCTCGTCACCAGGTGGGTGTGTGTGGGTGTGTGTGACTGTGTGCCCGTATTCCTCATATTTTCCTGAAGAATCATTGCCGTCTTGTGAAATCCTCTTTTCCCGCATTTTGATGAAAACTATCCTGGCCAGGAAAGAACAAATTCCCAATACCTAAGGTCATAAAACTTGCGCAACCCATGACTCACTGTATAAACTATTGTTTTTCTTAGAATCAATGGATTGCTAAATTTAGCCTTGTACTAGCACAGTTAATAATCTACAATGCAATACAAAAAGCAAAGCACCGGTGCAGGATCAGAACACCGGATTAAACCATGCGTTCACGTTTGTCCAGTACGAGCAGTACGAGCAGTACGTTAAACCACCCCCCTCTATTACATTACATTACATTAGAAACGCACTAGGTTACTTACTCTAATGACTCAATGGGCATCACAGCAGCATAGTTGTATAATTGTACATCATTAGAGTCCCACCCCCAGATGTATGTGTGTGGGTAAGTGGGTGGGGCTACACGTTAAGAGATCCATCTCCACAGTGTTGAACCGTTACAGAAACCCGAGTGCATGATGTCTTCCTGGCAACCAAGCGCTTTCTCAGTTGCAGCAGAGCTAGCTTAGCTCCCGACACCGACTAGGTGTCGGGCGAGAGAGATGAGCCGAGGAAGAGAGAGAGCGAGGCAGGACGTGGCTCCAAAAGGTGTCGGGTTCAAATAAGGGAGAGGGAGATGAGGCAACCCAACCTGGGTTTTCGTGTCGGTCGAGACGTAGAGGCTGTGAGTAATGAAGTGTTGTCTGCGTGTCTTAGTTTATGAGCGAATGTACACAATGTGTATATGATGGCGTCTATGATGCGATATAGTGGAGCCCTTTGAGAGTCCTTGTGTATAGAAGTCTATAGAAATAACCTGGGCGTCACAAAGCGTGTGTACTGTATGCAGTGGAGCGAGAGGGCACATGCAATTCGTTTTAAGGCATCCTGAAACAACGGCGTGTTATGCCCTTGAGGCGCTCTCCCCTCACTCTATGTGTGGCCCCACCGGGACCCGTAATGCACTGGGATGTCATGTCGCTGTCACTGCGATGTCTTTCTGATTTCCTGTTCGCGCTACAATACATTATCTCCCCTCAAACCCCCCAGGAGCATGTGCACTGCCCCGTCATTTCCACTTACAGCGTGGAAGATCTAGGGCCAAGGCCTGCATTCTTCTGCTGACAGATCAAGAGAAGCGGTTATATGTCGATAGACTCTCTGTGCATACAGTATCTACACTGTCTAGGCCTACGGCCAGTTACACCTATTCCAATGTGATGTGTGACAACACGCGCAAACAGGCTACCGTTGACAGGCTATTTGACAGGCTACCGTTTAACTTGTCTTCGTTCTCACCAGCATCTTTCTCTTTCCTGCGCATTCTGTGAACACAGCAGGAGACCTCAAATAGTTATGATCACGGATCAATTAGCCCAGGCAATCAGTTCGTCCTTTCAGGTTGAATGAGGTTAAAAGAAATATATTGAAATCTTCGTCACCATGTTGTTTTCCATGCGCAATGACGCACATTGACTGTTTTATGTTGGAAGACAAAGATACAGTGCAAGGACGGTAGTCTTTAGTTACGTATTTACAAACTAGGCCAACATAACATAACATACACAAAAGTCTGTGCTTAGTGTACCTTCGTCTAAAGCCCTGAAACTACCACACAACGCCTGCATCTGCGCAAAGACGTGTTCTGACACAAAAAAAATACCTTGCGCCCCACAAAAATGTCACTATGTCTGCGCCGACCGGAAACTAGAGCCCCTAGTGTAATTTCATATTTCATAATAATATCAATTTAATCTTCTTTTGAGCATGGTATTTCTAATCCACATACATGGTAGTGCTATATGTTAGCACGACCATGTATGCAGCATGTGTACCATGTATGCAGAATTACAGCTTCGCCTCCATTCACTGTAAACCGTTGAATCCAACGCACGTGATTGGACGAAGCACATAAATAGACCCGGGCTTTGAGGAGAACTCATAGACATCTTCTGTTCACTTCTAGAAGCTCCTAGTGCCTCTGGGCCTGGTGGTCAGACTACCTGCCCTTTTATGTTTTTGTGTGATAATCAATTTCAGAGAAACCCTTGAAAGAGACTGTAAATATTTGCCCTATTCGTCTGTTCACAGAGCCATGGTTATTGTGCGTGTGGTTAGGTCATGGGTCATTCCCAACGGCTAATGCCCTCGTGACAGCCAATCCATGGAGACAATCTTCAGGATGTCATTACCACATGTTGTTTCTCACACTCTACTGTGTGTGTGCTGTGTTGTTTTGTCTCCTCCCAGCACATTTATTATAGAGAAGCAGCCTCCTCAAGTCCTCAAGACCCAGACAAAGTTTGCTGCCACCGTGCGCCTCCTAGTAGGGGGGAAATTGAACGTGCATATGAACCCCCCGCAAGTAAAAGCCACCATTATCAGCGAACAGCAAGCCAAGGCCCTCCTGAAGAACGAGAACACAAGGAAGTGAGTCCCTGCTTACCTCTAGTTTATGACCCCACCAGTGTCGCGTTCAGATAAGGACTCAGATAAGGAATGTTTTACTGGGAGTTGGCGGAGAACCATAATGAAATCTGGGGGCAGGATACTCTAACGTTTAGGGTATTTTGGGTTGTGGGTTCGATCCCCAACAAGCCTACATGTAAGCATCCTTGAGCAAGATGCCTAACCCCTACCTGCTCCTTAATACTTGTAAGTCTACTCACTGTAAGATTAGGATAAAAGCATCTGCTAAATGACCTGTAATTGTAGCCGATAGCTCCCCGCTATAAGACATGTTTGGAAACAACTCTGCAGAGCAATCTGTGTGTGGACTGTATGGGGAGTCCACTTTTAGAACCACTTTATCGCCACGTCCCTCATTCCTGCTGAGCGAACGCCTAGCCAGCTAGCTAGCCAGCCAGCTAGCCGTTTGGTTGAGTGAATATGTAGTATCCTGCCATCATCTGCTGTTTCTCACTTCACTTCACAACACTTGGCATGTCACCACATCCACAAGCCAGAGGCACCTCTTGCCATTACTCAAATGCCGGCCTGGCGGGGTAATATATAAATCTGAATAGGTACAATTTGCCAGATGTGCTCAGATTACGACAGCACATAATTCCTCGACCTTACGTAATTGTCTCTAAATTGAAGATTAAATAATATGTGTTGCCTCGGTTTGAGCCGAGTTGCGCGTGTGCTGATTTCCTGAGGCCTTGTTTTCTTTCCATATCCAGCGACAGCAGTGGGGAAATCCTCAACAACAACTGTGTAATGGAGTACCACCAGACAACAGGCACGCTCAGCGCTCACTTTAGGAACATGGTGAGTATCCAGATGGGTGGGTTTGGTCATAGGTGGTACAATATTGGTCCATGAGTTGTACTTTAAAAAAAATTACAAATAATCCACATTCTCCAACCAGTGACCACCATGGGTTATTTATTTACATGATAGCCTGGTGGTCTATGAATTATGCATACGCTGTTTAAAAGTATATGAGTATATGGCCAAACTGAGCCGCAAGTGTGTTCATGGGTTCCTCTGTTCTCTCCGTCTTGGTTTCTTGTAGTCTCTGAAGAGGATCAAACGGTCGGACAGACGGGGGGCAGAGTCAGTCACAGAGGAGAAGTTCACCATCCTGTTTGAGTCCCAGTTCAGCGTTGGAGGCAATGAGCTCGTGTTTCAAGTTAAGGTATGGTAGAAGCACACATGTAGCTATGAGAATGGATGAAGTACAGTGTAGCTATGGTGGGAAGTACAGCAGGAGCAGAATTATAGCATGGTACTGTACATTAGAGTAGGCTACAGCAGTGTTTAGGATGATATAATATCAATAATAATAATTCAAGCAGTAGATGTACATCATAACAGTATGTGATATTATTATGTTGTAGTCCTAGTGATGATATAGCCTTTAGCATACACTACTACTAATGTCACATTCATTAGCATTACACTCCAACGCAATGCCTGCAGGCTGTATTTTTGAAAGGAAAGCTTGCATTGTTTTGCTACTCACCTCCTATCTTACCTTCCTAACATCCTTGCAGACGTTATCACTTCCTGTGGTGGTGATAGTTCACGGTAGCCAAGACAATAATGCCACGGCAACTGTGCTATGGGACAATGCTTTCGCAGAGCCGGTGAGTGCGTGTGTGCGCGTGTGTGCGTGTAACTGCAACTCAATGTGTCTTAATTTCAATTTTACATTCTATAGTATTATACTGTAGCATTTACATTATAGAAATCGCATTAGATTTGGATATCTTTCCTTGTTCTATTAATAAGATAAACGGTGCCATACTGTACTTGTAGGACCATTCATCAAATATGATGGGTTCTCTGTGGAGTTTGTATATTTTCCCTGTGTTTGCAGGGGTTTCCTCTGGATGCTAGTTTTCCCTCCCACACTACTCTAAAGACAAGCAGGTTTGGTGAAGTGGAGATGCCTGTGGATTACGCCATAGGCCATTATTATACTGCATTTTTTAACTCATTTGCCTGGTAATATAAAGGTGAATAAATAAATAACACAAGATTGCGAGGTAACTCAAAACACGCGTGTGTTTTAATGTTACCATCACCCCATCTGACTGCAACAGTGAAATATTTGGTGGGCGGTATTGGAATAAAATTCAACACCTCTTTGTATGTCTCTGTACCTGTAGGGACGTGTGCCCTTTCTGGTGCCTGATAAGGTGTTGTGGCCCCAGCTGTGCGAGGCCCTCAACATGAAATACAAGGCGGAGGTGCAGAGCAGCCGAGGCCTGTCTGAGCAGAACCTGGTGTTCCTGGCGCAGAAGGCCTTCAGCAGCTCCAGTAACAACCACGACGACTACCGCAGCATGACCATGACCTGGTCCCAGTTCAACAGGGTTGGCACCACTTTCCCTTGCTTTTTTCTGCCTTTTCTCCGCGCGCACATCCGGGCGACGACTTGGAGCGCACTAACCGCTTGCCAACATTAGTTAAATGTTAATATCTGCCCTTCATTTCTCAGATAAGGTTACACCCTACTTTTACATTTGTATTTGCAGGTTAATTTTAGTTAAGAGTTGTACACAAAGAGGCTGCCATATCGTGAGTCACTGGTCTTTCATAGGCATGAATAGGCATATGAACAGTGTTCCCACAAAGCTGTGCTCTGTCCTAGATGACCTAAGTGAGGACGCCTCATTTGGTAAGGTCCTTAGTTTAATGGGTCTATTTGTCGACAGCGACAAACACGCTCACGTTCACCGCACACCAGGAGTCCTGTTACACAACGGGAACATCAAATTTCATCCACTTCACAGACCTGCATAACCTCTCTCTCTCCCGCGCTCTCTGCCGCGCTCTCTCTGCTGTTCTGTTCCTCTGTTCTGCTTCCGTTGATGAGAGTACATTGTGTTAGTGTGTAACACCCCTGTGTTCCTCCGCAGGAGAGTCTACCAGGCAGGAACTTCACCTTCTGGCAGTGGTTTGACGGTGTCATGGAACTCACAAAAAAGCATTTGAAACCTCACTGGAACGACGGGTAAGTCGCCCCGCATCGGGGTGGCTATTCAACAGGAAAACATTTTTTTTTTTTTTTACTGGGTGCTGAAATGCCCCTTATGTTTATTAATATATTATTAATATATCTTACTATCTAATTCCTTCCTTTCTTAATCGATGTTTTACAGTTGAATGATTTCTCCATGGTAACCTGGCCGCCTGGACACAGTCTTACCAATTTAATGTCTCTCTCTCTCTCCTCTCTCTCTCTCCACCTTTCTGCCTATGTCTGTCTCTCCATGTTTCGCCCTTTCCAGGGCCATTTTGGGCTTTGTAAATAAGCAACAGGCTCAGGACATGTTGATGTCCAAACCAAATGGTACCTTCCTCCTTCGCTTCAGCGACTCTGAGATTGGAGGCATCACTATTGCCTGGGTGGCTGAAAACCCCAACAAGCCAGGTGTGTTTACAGTATGTGCTCACCAACTGTCAGGTGCTGTACATCCCCCGTTCTTAGCCATAGCGCCAAGACATTCTACATACAGTATTTCTAGTTGAGAGACATGTGTGTGTTTGATTGTTTGTTCGATTCATTGGTATTAAGAAAACAAAAGTAAAACGTACTGTTAAGATATAAAAATATGATATAAAAATACAAAGTAATCAAAAACAAAACACACAATATACAAAAACACATTACAGTTAAAAAGGAAACAAAATGAAAGAAATGCAATTAGCATTCTTGGCTATTAACCAGTAAATATTGTTACTGACATAACAATGTAGATATATTCGTATCTTAAAATTGCCTGCGCGCTCCCTCTCTTATTCCCCAGGAGAGAGAATGGTGTGGAACCTTATGCCCTACACAACCAAAGACTTCTCCATCCGCTCTCTGGCGGACCGCATCAGTGACCTCAACCACCTGTTGTTCCTGTACCCCGACCGGCCCAAGGACGAGGTCTTCTCCAAGTACTACACACCACCTCTCTGTACGTTCACGTCACCTGTTCAGATGGATGGACTCCTTTATTTGACGAGTGTGTCTCGCCATGAGCACTTAGTCACCGCTTGTCTCCATGTGTTCTTGTCTCTGTAGCCAAGGCAGTGGACGGCTACGTCAAACCGCAGATCAAACAAGTGGTACCAGAGTAAGTATCCCCCCCCCCTTCCTCCACCCCCCCACCCCCCCCCAATCCCCCTCCTTTAATTGCCCGACCTTTCATCAGCCACTCCCTCCATTTTGTCTTCCATCCACTCAACATTTTTCCGCTGTGGCTCCATTAAGAGTCGATCACCAGGCGCTGGTTCCTGAATTCAGATGCAAGCATTAAGTCAGCAGTGGTAGTTGGAGGAGGCCAATTAGAGTGGGCGTGGGTCCCTGTCTTGCTCTCATCACCACAGTTAGGCTGGTTAGCCTCGTCTCCCCACTGCCGCCGAGCCCCATAATGATGCTGCGAGGACCCGCAGACACGCTGCCGGGGCTCGCTTGAAGAGCGTTGCTTAGGCAACCGCTTAGGACAGGCTTTCGACTCACGGGTGTTCTCTCTCTCTCTCCTCCCGCAG
The DNA here is from genome assembly GCA_027575585.1 of Percopsis omiscomaycus. Taxonomy (NCBI): domain Eukaryota; kingdom Metazoa; phylum Chordata; class Actinopteri; order Percopsiformes; family Percopsidae; genus Percopsis; species Percopsis omiscomaycus. The sequence goes on along the minus strand of JAODLI010004826.1, from coordinate 20,816 downwards.
GTTCGCCACCGCCAATCCGGACCCGGCGAGCGGAAACCCCACCTACATGGATGCCTCCCCCGCACCTGTCAGTCATCCTCACACTTACGGCATATACCCGCCTATGTGAGTCCACAAGACAGTTAAAGCTACAATCGTCGGGTCTTTTATTTTCACATAAATGAATGCTGGGCTAAGTTCACACTACAGGGTGGAAGTGGCCCAAAAAGCATCTACTTACACATATCTGATTCATTTATTTTAATTTTTATTTAATTTTGTTTTATTTATTATAATTTTTTCTGTTGTAGAGCAATGTGAACCGCAAAAAAAAAAAACCTTTTATTTTTTTAATCATTTGGGCCACTTTTACATGTGCCACCTCGGTCTGAAAAGTCAAATCACATTCAAGCTTAGTGTTGACATACAGTGGGGTACAAAAGTCCATTAGCAAGAACTGTTTCTTTCATCATTCATCAAAAACAAACATAACATTTTTGCTCCTATGATATACAGCATTTGACCAACTCCAGTTCTAATGGATATCTTTAATATAACACTACACTGTAAGTAAAAGGGAAATTATACTTAGAATAGTGGATGTTTAACTCCTACCTGCTCCGTAATACTTGTAATGGCACTATGGCTTTGGATAAAAGCGTCTGCTAAGTGACCTAAATGACTTTTACATTTTCAGATCTTCTTATTTCAACCTGATATCAGAAGGTATCATTGAGGACTAGTGTCCTCGTTCAACAACCCTTCGCTACCTGCTACCGCTTTGTAATTTTCTACTTTCTTGTTTACATTTCGGCCAAAATTATATTAACATACAATTTTGAAATCAGGGGAATTATCATGGAGGTGGCATGGAGTCCACTCGAGAGATTTGTTCATGTTCAAATTAATGAAATATCTATAAATATTTGGTTTTCAAATATATTTCCTCAAAATGAATGGAAATTGTGGATTATTTGCAAACTGAAGCCAAATGGGCATCTTGAAATTGACTTTATGATAATATTAAATTGTCTTGCCTTGTGTTGAGACATCAAATGAGTAAAGATTTAGTGTTAGATTTTGATCAATGATGAAAGGAACAGGTGGGATAGAACAGAATGCAAAGGGAGACAGGAGGAAAGAGATAGAACTTGTGGACTCAATCTAAATTTGCAAGCAAATAACTTTTTGTAGACCAACCCTAGCACAAAACCTTACCAATCATACCAATCTTTATCTTCCATCTGCATCTAAAGAGCTGACTGTAACTACTAATGACAACTGAGAGCTAAGGCCTGGAGTGTGAACAAAGCCCTAGTTTCACTGCTGTTCATAGCCGATTGGGGAATGTATTAGCCTGCTGCCTGTTCGTGAGAACCGTTTGCAGATCTGTGTTTATAATTTGGCGTCTAGGTGCGACATTCCCAGAAAAATTACGTCTGTGGCACACAGGTTCACCAGAGAGGATAGGCAAACTAAATGTGTGTAAGCCGCCCCACATGCTGTCCAAAGACGTTTGATTTGATCACTAACCACTTACTTACAGTAGGTGTCGCCAAAATGCCCTCAACTGAACATTAACAGATTGTAGCTTTAAAGATCTGTGTCACTTTCTGGGTGTGTGTATGTGTGTGTGTGTGCGTGTGTGTGTGCGTGTGTGTGTGCGTGTGTGTGTGCGTGTGTGTGTGCGTGTGTGTGCGTGCGCGTGTGCGTGTCATAGAATAAAGCTAGCGTGTCTCCTTTCTGGGTCTCGTGGCAGGACGGACTCCATGTTGGATGGCGACACAGAGTTTGATTTGGAAGACACAATGGATGTGGCTAGACATGTTGAGGAGCTCCTTCGGCGGCCAATGGAGACCCAGTGGAGCGGCCAACAGTCCTGACCTTTGACCCTTAACCGACAACACCAAATTAACCCTGCCTCCCCATGCCCCTTGCCCACTTTGACTTTGGATTATATTCCCTTTTATTTCTCATAATTTTTTTTCAGATAGCTACAATGTGAAATGTTAATAACGGTTGTGATTGTTTATTTTATTTTTTTTGTGTGAACGCCTGCATGTCCTCAACTTCTGTTTTTGTTTTATTTGTGTCCATAAGTGTTTGTAAAACATACTAGTTGTAATGCAAAAACTACCATGTTACAGTATTGTGCAAGACAAAGGAAAACAAACGATGTTCATTTGCATTGTGCATGCATTTTCTGTTGATTTTGAAAAGAGTTTTTAAAAAGAAATGCTACTATGTGGAGTCATTTTAAAAGTCTTGCTGTTTTTATTTTGTTATATTTTCTTCTTTGTAAATGGTTTATCAATATTATTATATTGACAATGACAAAAAAAAAAGCGTTTTGCTCTAGGGTGTTTCAGTCAGCCTTTCCAATCCATATACACTAACTCAAATGCAACCGTATTCTCCTATGGCTCGCTGTGCCTCTGACAGCTTTCACGTGCTCATATACAGTACAGTACATCATGTTTTTTCCGGATAGCTGAAACCTGAGGGACCCTCCTGCGCACAGAAGAAAACACACAGGGCTATTTGTCTTCTATTTATACACACAAATGCAAATCTAATCATTAGTCCAGCGCTGCCCTGCTTATCCACTCAGGACCCCCTCCCCTTTACTCTCTCAACGCTACCTCGCATGTACTCCTATGTCGATTGTCCTACTACTATTATTTTTGTAGTGGTTGTTCCATTCCCCATCATACTGTGGTGGTATAGATCCACCCTGTGGTTTGTTTTTGTCCCATGATGTGCCGAGAGCACCCTCGTTAAACTAGTGCTTTTTTTTTTCTCTCCGTGTCAGCTGCTGTATGCATGAATGGGAACATCAGATTTGTAACATCCGCTGTCTGCAGCATATTCAACCACTTCTACTCTGTATGGGGCTGTGCTGCTCCTGCTTCACTTCCTGTCCCCGTGTGATGACTCAACCAATAGGTGCATGCCACTGTGTGTCAAAACACGGCACTGTTACAGGAATTGAATGACCCCCTAGACGCGAACAACGCAGCAGTCCTTTCGCCTGCCATGTCTTTTGTTTTCAGTCTTTGTTTTTGCTTCTGCATCCCTCGTTGAAAGACTTGGGCGAGATTCTGTGTTCCTCTGTCTTTTGAGTGTTATTCTGCCATACAGGCTGCCCTGTTGCAGCCTGTATTCCCACTTAACAGCAGATACAGTCATCTAACATAATGTGGCCCCCCTCCCCTGCGCTGTCATGCACACACTCGGAATCGACGTTGTGTTGTCGATGGCAACCATACACCACCTCAGGAATGAACACATTTGCTTGGTTGGTGTGTCAAAAAAATAATTACAAAAAATCAAACAAAAAAATCTAAAGATATTCAGATGATGTAAAGCATATGAATTTATTTTCTCTATGAATTTATTTTCTTTAATTCTATTTTGTTACTGTTTGTCTGTTGCACTCCCTCATATTGAATGTAACATGACCCTGAAATGCCTCCACGGTCAGAATGTCGAGTTACACGTGAAGTATCAGAAAAAAGCCATAAAACAAATGGGGAATCAGATAAGGATTTGTGTTTGTTTGTCCAACAGACATTACAGTATTTGAAGAATACATGTTTTTCCTTTTCATTTGTTCCGAGCCACATAGGCCAATGTAGGAACTGTTTTCTGTACAATTTCTCAACTTCGCTGATTTGAAATCTCAAGCTACGCGGAGTCTTGTGATTTATCGTTTATTCACATCATTTTGTTTCACTGTAGGCTGTGTATTTTTAATGCTGTAGGTGGCGCTGTGTGCTGTTCAATGTATGTTCCATGTTTGTGGTTGAGTTTAGCACTTGGAAATTGGAAATGGCTGTTGAGTTGCAAAGAAAAACAAATAAAGTTTTATAAATAATTAATTATAGCTCATCTTGTGGAAGCGCAGATTGTGATGCCAAATACAGCTGATCAATAATGTAACATTCTATTAGACTCCAACCATTGTAAATTGACATGGTAGATTATCATAAACATAAACATAAAACATATCTGGGGTGAATCTAGTCAACAGGACTTTTACTATAGGTTTAGCATGGATGTCGTGTGATTTAAATCGTATTACTTCATGGGGGTGATGTCACAGAAAGGGACAGGGCAAATGTCAGTCCCCGTGGGAATTGCATGAAATGTTCAGTGACCTAGGATTCTGACATATGAGTCGTAAATAAGACAATGTTCCTAATTGTTATCAAATTATGTTTGAGATCTATTCAAGCAACAAAATATGCATCAAAGTGTTGGGTAATCTGGGACAGTCATTTAAGTTCGGGGGAAATATGCATTTAGGGACTTCCTGAAGTTTCATACATAGTTATTCAGTCATATCATTTAAATGTACTGTATATAATCCTGTATATAATATAATTATTTTTTACAAATAACACTAATAGGTGTGGCATGTCTTCTCTGGGTATGATGTATACATTTGTTCTGCTGGTGCGGTTAGAAAACATTTTAGGGATTACAGAAAGGTATATTTTGTTGATCTAATCTCCTACATTTACAAAAAATGTCCCAGATTACCTGAATTCACCCTATGCGGAGTGATATTGCTGGACTGGAAAATGGTAGCCCTATTTATTAAAAATATCACATAACTGGCACAAATCTTCCCATATCAGAAGAAGTGATGTGTATGTAAAATGATAATGTATGCATGTTTTTTTTTCTTCCATATATGTCCTCAAACTCGTAGGCATGTAGTGTCTGGGTAGAGTGTTTACATATGTGTAACATATCTTAAGATAGTATAGGCTTCTACTTATGCAGCCAACTTGTCCTCTACAATCTGTGTCAGCAATCTGCCATCTGGTGGCAAATAGAAGTATTATTTCGGCAGTAACACTTTTTTTCCCCCTCAAAACCGTACACAATTATTTTTATAATCTGATTTCATCAAAGCCCACATTTATAGGCCTACAGAGGGTAAACGCGCCAAAAACATTCAGGATCAATAGAATGACCACCAGATGTCAGTAAAGACCTGACACTTACCTTGGGCTGTTTGTCCAAATATGCATGTTTAACAAAGGGCATGCATATTTGGACGGGTACGGATACGGGTAGGCACAATGGTAAAAATATACTGGCAGACACAAGGGCTTTTTTCTGCTTCCACTGACAAAGTTACTAATTTCTGCAAATACAATGAATGTAAAATTAAACGATCAGTGACAGTGCTACCATAAGTTTTCCTGTTCAGCTTTAACACTGAGATGTTTGTGGTAACGGGGCACATTTTGGATTCATGGATTGGATTATAGGCGGTCCTAAACCTCATTACATTTTTCACACGCACACACCTGGAATTTAACCTCTTTGTCCCAGTCAGGTTCTATTAAATCACACTTCAGCTACTCTTTCCTGACATGCTTTATTTTCCTAATTAAATCGTAGGATTGACTTTAATTACCTTCCCATTAATCGAAATCGACAAGTAGTTAAAAGATCCACTTAAGGGGCAATTATAAAGTACTGATATAAAATCCACAAAACACCCCTGACTGACAGGAGTACAGACAGTGCAAGCATTCTATCCCCGCCCCTCCTTGGTGCCACAGTCAGCTTGCACAGGAAGTATGGTGGTAGGCTTCAGGAAGACACACCCGCAAAATCCCCTGCTCAAAAGACATGACGATTTGACTGTGCAATTCATTGTAAAGCATCTCCATACTTGCTTCAGTTACGCACACACACTAGTAATAGGCCGACTAGTACTTAATGCGCCCAACTAGGCCAACTCTGTAGCCTACTGCACCAATTAGCACTTTTCCATCCACTCCTCTGATCAATAAAATAGGCCTGTAGTGATCAGTTTATCTAAATATGCTGTCAAAATGATTAATCACAATGTAAATGTTGTTCATAAGCAGTCAAGGAACAAATGGGTTTCCACAAAAAGCTTTCATGCTGATAAATCCCCAACATTTGACCTGTTGGCCCTCTGGAGCCCGAACATTTCACATTTCACTCCAGCCGTCTGAAAATAGGGGCCTCAGTGAATGCAGAGCCGTCATCAATACAATCCTCAGGCCCCTGTTGACTGGTTGGGTGGTGGGGGGAGTGGGTAAGGGGCAGACTCAAGAGCTCACTAGTGTGGTTCAGATGGATGCTCGTTGCTTTTCTTCCTGACAGCTGCTGCTGTAAGCAGGCGGGCAAAGTAAAGTAGCCAAGCCCTGGCTACCCTTCCTGCTACAGGAAACCACCATCAACCTTGAAAGAATAGTGTGTTACCGTATGGAGTTACATGCAGCATGAGTGGCACAGGAGCGACAGTCCCACTCACGCTGCACTAATTTTCCCATCTAGTTTGGATTTTTTAATGCGTTGGTTTAAGGTGACTTTTGAATGACACTTCAAATGAAAATGATGATTGGAAGACACAAAGTAAAGGGTAAAAGCAAGTAAAAGGGCTTCTGCCTCAGGATAGCTCCAAGCTGAAAACATTGCGTCAGACTATTTCTGCCTTTTATATTATACGGGTTTGATTCGCTTCTCAAACGTTTTAACCCATGAACATGAAAGAGATGTGGTTTAGCTTGTGATGTATGGACAGGAGGTTTTGTGAGCTATGAACCAATCATTTTTTCAGCACATATATTAGAAATAATAGCATAGGATAAGAACAAAGTGTGTGCACATCTAACTAATAATTATAAAAGTAGATTAAAAATAGTCATAAAAAAAATAACATGTCAAGACCCCCCAAAAGCATCTGGTGACCCCTCGGTGGATCACAACCCCATCTTTGAGAACCAAAGACCATTACTGCTTAGTTTTTTTGCTGTATATATTATTCCATTTGCAAAGGTTCACTTCCTATTAATGTATCCCCTACTGCATTTAAGCGTTCCACAGGCCCTTTTCCCCCATGTTTATATCCATGTCTTTTCAAAGATTCAAATCCTTTCACTCGTCAGAGACATTACAGAATATAGAAGAGACAGACTACTTAAAGAATCCTTGATTAAACTCTCCGTAGAAGTCCGTAACACCAAAGATGGCGGTTGTATGCACATATCCCGCCCCTCCCCCCAAAGAGCCAATCGTCTGCTTTATAACGACTGATCGGGTAACCTATTAAGCCAATTGTGTGGTTGCACTGAATTTGTGCATGCGTAGTAGAGGTATAACCTGTGGGAAAAAAGCTTTTTTATTTGGGGGGAAAGTTACCAAACTTTTTTTCAGCAGATTTGACTGGTGATTCCATACATTCATCCAGTATGTCCCGGTGACCACGATGTCAATGAATGAAACTATCTTTAACAGTTTTATATGGCTAGCTATAGTCTATTAAATAATAATTACAATTAGGTCACAGGCAACTTACAACATGGAGCAGATAGGGAGTTAGGCATCTTGCTCAAGGATGGTTGGCCAGCCCTGGGGCTTGAACTCACAACCTTCCGGCTGGGAGTCCAACACCTAGACCACTAGACTATCCTGCTATCCTAATAATAATTTATTAATAATTAATTAAAACTTTCTTATAAAATAATTTGTTTGTTCACAAGCTCAGGAAATCACAGTTTTATAAATGAGGCCCCTGGTCTTGTTTTCCCGAAATAACTTCCCGCGTTACCAAGTTCTTGACCACCAGTTCTTGTTCAATGAATGAGTCACTCGTTCATTGAAGGATGCATACATTCTTCCTCAATGTTCAGACTTCAAACAGCATGACATGGCCCTAAATATGCCCTCAGCTCACCTCCAAATGGATATTTGCTCATGCTAGAAACAGAAACTTTTCTTTTAAAACTAGAAAAGCTATAGCAGACTTAATGCAGTCAAACGTTAACAAGCAAGAGATACTTTAAATAATGAATCGTGCTCTGAACGAATCATTTGATTCGCTTAAAAGATTTGTTCCGAATCATTCATAACCAAATCATCTCTATCTGACATCTTCCTGGAGCAAGAAAGCACCTTCTGATGCAACGTAGCGTATTTGAGGCTTATCAGATGGAGGCTTTTTTAACCATACTGTACTTACTGTAGTCACATCTCGTGGATGTACGCAAGCTACAGACTGTGTGGAATCTTATTTGAGGTTGAATTTTTAGGCTGGGCTTTGGAGCACTCTCCACATTGCAGTGGCACAGCTGGGTCAGGCATGCATGGAGGCTTTTAAAAGCAGGAATTTTCTAAATTATTTCTGAGAATGAATAATGCATGACCCCGAAAGAGCAGAAGATAAAAGAAAGAGAGGCGGAGAGAGGGTTTTCAATCTCTCCAGCCACTACTTCCTAGACACTACACTGTCAAATCTGCAGCATGTAGACTAGTCCTCTTGAGTTCTTGGCTCCTTTCTTTCTTTTAGTCTGTGTCACATGTTCTAAGTAACTAAGGTAAGGTAACTAAGAGAAACTCTGACATTGAACCAGATCTTTTGGCTGACAGAAAAGATATTTTCAGTACCAGTGCTTGCCACATTGTTAGGGTAGCGTAGAGTAGAACCTTTAATTTCCCAGAGGGGCAATTTCATTGGCAGGAAGTAGTAGCTTTACATACATCGCTCTTATAAAAGGTGACCTTTTTAAGGTTGAGTACAGATTTAAGAAATGTAGTTACCCACGATTTATTATTTGGGCATACTACTTTTCACAAAAATAAACATAGCTAGTAACAGTATCAGTTAGTTCATCCAAACCGGTACATGAGGTGATAAACATAAACATGTTGTTATGTTTATGTTGATGTTGTTGGTTTTTTAAGGTGATAGTTGCTGGGATGTCCTAAGTGGTTGCTAGTGTCCTGAGTGGTTGCTATGGGGTTTGGTGTTTTTATGGTGACATTGATGGTTTGCCAAGGCGTTGCTAGGTGGTTGTTACAGTAGGGTGTCTTGAATGGTTGCTAGGGCATAACTAATTGGTTGCTATGGTGACCTGGGTGGTTGCTTGGTCGTGCTAGGTGGTTGCTAGGGAGTATTAAATGGTTCTCAGGGTCTAGTAAACAATTACTAGTAACTGGTCCCTCTCCGCCTACCTGCTCCATACTGTTACACCATTGATACCTACAGTAGGGTAACATCAATGAGGGTATAAAGTGAAAGTGAAGTTTTTATTTTTGCTTTTATTTGACCATTATGAGCAGCCATTCAGAGGTCATGCTCTCAGTGGCACATGACTTCCCTCATGCAAATTTGCAGTAATATGATTTGTTTCCACATCAGGAGATGGGTCTGTATTATCTCTGGTGATATCTCATTAATTCTTGATGCCATGATTTGCTCTGACGTGCAACGACTTGAATGTTTTTGATTTATTGGCCACACTGACATGTACTAGATTTTATTATTTGTTCCATTACTATTTCTAAACTAGTTTTGTTGTCTTTAATAGAATATGCATGCAAATAGGTTTCTATGTAGGCTACAAAAATATTTTTTTTATTCCTCACATAAGGCACAGGAAGCAACTCCTGAAAGGTGAGGTGATAGCGATATGACATTGTATAAGGACATCTCTCCATTTCAGGCTGAAGAGTGAGTGGAAATGATGTGTGTTCGTAATGTTTGTGGTAGCATCTTTATATTCCTTTCCTAGACCTTCCTTCCAATCAAAGTACAAAATAGGGCAGCACGCAGATGATTTTCTTCTTGGTGGAACTGTTCATAAGCTTCAAACTTTGTTGTCCCGACTGCCCATCCCTCCATGAAGCTGCTTCAATAGTCCAACAAGCACTTTCCCCCTGAAAACAGGGCTTGTTGGTTGCTGTCTACTGACACCTAGTGGCATAGATGGAGATGATAATGCTAACCTTAAAGGGACAATCTGACATTTTGTCCCACTGTGTAAATAGCGCCCCCCCCCCCCCCCCCCCGGCGTTTTCAGGTGTGGGAGGGGTTGGTTGCGTTCTCCTGTGAGAGTCCGAATTTCGAAAACAGCCTATAAGATTATATAGGCTACAGTATATTTATTGTACAGTATGAGTCGTTTTTAAATTCTAAAACATTGCTTAGGTCACCTTTAACCTAATGGACTTTTTTAGAAGTGGTTTGACAAAACCAATGTTTAGTGAATCTTTAAAATAGACTATGGCTTTTGTTTAAACAAACGAACAGTTCAAACCTGGGTGATGGTTATAGCCTAATTGTATTTGTACAATTGTATTTTAGGTCTGATTAAAAATCTTGAATGCAGCAAAATGATCAAACTGTGAGAAACTGCAGTCACTATGTGTGTATCCGTGCTATTGTGTGTGTGTGTGTGTGGTTATGTGGTTGTGTGGTTGTGTGCGTGTGTGCACGGAGACATTGTGATTGCGCGTGGTCGTGATTTCTTCCCGTTGATGCACGTGGGGAAGCTCTCCCCATTTGTGAGCAGTGAGAAATGCTGCTGGTCCCGACCGTACGTACGCACATCGAGGAGTGCACGAGAGCGGACGTGCTGCAATGGTCCCGTCTCATAAGATTTCGGGAGGACAAACTAAAAGTGCAGAGTAGAAACCGAAACGGAATTTATATCGTTATTGTAAAATAACATTTCGGCGACCAGGGCTTTGCGAGTGGAAAGCGGTTCACACGGGATACCGTTCGGGGCACCATCTGCACATTTCATATCCGAGAAAGAGTTGGATCTACCCGGGTAGTTAAAAACGGCCACTCAATCCGAGTTTAATTTGTCATATGTGACTTTGATAATTGACTCCTAACGATCCCATGAAGACGAGAGCCCCAGACGTCCGCAGACTCTCCAACGAGTCCTCCCCCCCTGTGATACAATGGGCTGTTATGCTGTGGTGAGGGTCTTGCTGTAACGCCGGGGTGATCATGGCAGGGGTACATACTTCCGATGCCGTGTCGGGACATTTTTTAGATCCTGCCATCGGCGTCCAAGCGGCCCAGGGCGCGACAAACCATGCGGGGATAAACAGCGACGCTGCCGTGGTACCTCCGACCGGCAGCCGTGCGTACTTGGACGTTTCGGCAGCTGCCCACCAGGTCTACGGGGCTGAAGGAGTTTACAGCAACGGGCGGTATAGAGATCACGGCAGCCCAAGGATCGGAGGGGTGAGCCGTGATAATTCGGCCGAGAGAAGTCACGGCGGGGGGAGCACACCTTGCGGCATCATGAAGGTCGGTGGTTGTCCAGTCTTGCCTGTCCTCTTGTAATGTAGGAACAATAGAGGTGACAGAGAAAAGGCAATCGGCGCGATAAAACTACATTGTTCATCAGGATGGAGTTAAGTGTAGCACATATAGCATATGGGATTAGCTCAACACACTCATTCATAAGAAGTTGGTTGCAGAATTATAGACGCCCTTGTAAGAACACTGTTACAAGGTCTTGATACATGTAATGCTAGGGGTTCAACCAACGCCAGTCAACGCGCAGTAGAATCTACTGTATTGAACATTGTTTGTGGTCAATTCATCTGATGCATTTGGAAAGGTGAACCCATTAAACTGATGTGCTATAGAGTTACCTTTGCATCCTTTGACTAGATTTGTCACCAATTCAGTTTTATTTATTTAATTATTCATTTTGAATTGTTTATTTTACATTTAGGTGCAGACAGACATTGGTAATTTTCACTCTATGCCCTATTCAGCAGATATTGTTTTATATAGGCCTAGTATAAATAGCCCCCAGCCCCCTTTTAGTGGTTCTAATGTAGAAACTGCAGTGCTTTTATTAAGTTTGTCTTTCAAACGACCTACAACGTATACTAATTACTCAAGGTTCGTGAACTACATAACACACTGGCAAAAACCAAACCGCAAAAGCTCTCTTAGTGATTCTATTCAGTCTCCAAGTTTTGCCATCTGTTGTAAAGGATGCCCTGTTTCATAACACATTGTGATGTTTCCTAGCATAACAGACTGAATCATGGGGTCCTTGGTGGAGATAGCAGCATTGCGTAGGTGGGACACAGTGGAGAGTGGCATTCTATCACAGTAGACCTAGTTTTGCTTAGCAACTGGCACAAATGCCTGTCTAATACCCCCTTTATTGAATTCTCTGAGGAGGTGGGTGAACACAGGCAGGCACACAAGGACACTACATAGACGTAAGTCACACGCCCACACAGGTGCCCACACAGTCTTTTGCTTTTCAGTTTAACGTCTTCCCCTGACGGGATTCTGTGCAGCGGTATCACTAGATGTTCTCACTTTTTACACTGACAATATGTTTTTTATTGCCAATAAATATATGTGTTTACTCTTCCAAGAAATTCTTTGGTCTTTGGTCCAACGGCCAAAGCCTTAAATCTTTCCTCATCCCCTGCCAACCGCCACTCCAATTCATGGACGTTCCTAGCAAAAAACATGACAGGGATGCTTGAGGGGATCATGTTGTCAACATTCAACTCATGTTAGAGCTTCAAAAGCGGATTCGCCAACTGCTGTCTTCATTATGTGGTACAGCTCTTCTGCCGAGCGTTGCTTCATTCAATATTGCGGTTCATTTTGTCTCCCACTGCAACAACACAAGGATGAATTCATAAAAGTCTGAAAACGTCTTGCGCGGGGTTTCCAATGAAGGACCAGTCTTTTTTTCATATGGAACAAGATGGTCCAGAGAGAAGGTTATAGCAGAAGTCTCAGCAGAGAAATAAATGAAGTGAAATTCTATTGGACAATTCATCTGCTGCAATGTAGCTTTTGTAGCTATGTCTCTCTCTACATGTGCGTGCTCTGAAACCGTTGGTGAGCCAGTGTGCTATTTCTGAGAAAAGTATTGACTTTTTCTGCACTCTCCCTGTCCATTTGGAGAACTTTGTTTGCTTTGCAGCCAGGGAGCCTCACATTTCTACTGCAATGTGCACTGCCGTAAAATCTCAGATACGAGGATGTCAGTGTGAAATATGGGAATACTGCTATAAAATTTGTAGGGTTCTCATTAAACTCCAAACTGTATATATATATATATATATATAACAGTATATGTTATTGTCCAGTCTTTCAGTAGTTCTGAAGCTTCACAACGTGTACTGTACTGTAATAAGTCCAACAACCAAGGACATTAGATTGGTGTTATGTCACACACAGACTGAATACCGACTGATGTAACTGAGAACACAACTGTGCAATGAGCAAATGTATCCTATGCCTACAGTTCCTCTCAGAGTCTGAATTAGGTGTATTTCCACCTTAATCCTTCAGGTATGGCCAAGAACAGCGCTCATTTGTATGAACATCACCAGACAGCAGAATCATACACTACAGGCGCCACCACACTGCAAGCAATATTCAAGAATAGCATGGTGGGAATCTGGGTCAGTCGTTCTGTAAGCTGCGTATATGTATAGCTTCCACACACCCACTACTGCTTAAAGAACATTAGGTGTATACCTAGACACATGCAGCGGGGTACAGAAGTCTCAACCAAGAACTGTTTGTTTCATCGTTCTTTAAAAACAAAAACTAAATCTACTCCGATAATACACAGTATCTGAACACAAGTAAATATGTTTATCTGAGCACTAACTCCACTTCTAATGCCAGTGCTTTGGTCAATAGAGTTCTAACAGAAAATGCATATTTATTATAACACTATACTGTATGTAAAAGGAAAATTATACTTAGCCGGTGCCATGCCAAGACATGCCCAGATGTCTAACCCCTACCTGCTCCCAATACTTCCTCTGGTAAATCAACTAACTGTAAATTATATTGGGAACAGAATATTTTGAGATTTTTATTTCTTTATTTGTTGAGTTTTTTGTGAAAGATGAAAACAAACAGAACTTTGTAAAGGACTCAGACCTCAGTATATAAAACAAACCCTATGTGTACTTGCACTGCGAGAGCTTTGCGTTTGCCTATCTGCACATCGTATTACCATATACTACAAAACCTACGAGAGGAGTTTAACTTTTTTTAAACCTTACTTCACTATTAAGTCATCTTGCAGACATTCACCATGAATTACCCCTCATTCATGGTAGGTGCATGCCCGGCAACTCACAGTTTTATTCCTCCGCCAATTGCTTTTGTTGTTTCACAAAAACATGTCATCATTTTATCTGTGAGGTTACAATGTCATGGTGGAGAGGCTGTTAAGTGGCTGAAGGGATGTTGCTGCAGCTGTATTATGTAAGACTGGACTGTGGACAGCAACCAGGCAGGCTCCAGCCTGGCTGTGAAAGGGAACCAACTGCCTGTCAGCCAGAAGTTGAACACTCAGCAGAGAAACAAACGTGATTTCCCAATGATGACTTCATCACAGCATACTAGAATACAACCCCTTCACCCCTTCTTCTTTCTTTCCTATTTGCTCTTTCTCACCTTCATTCATCCTCCTCCATTCTAAAGGTGCCCTTTACCTCATGAGCCAACGAAAGGTCACTTTTGTGTCTGGAGATCTGATAGAGGGAAAAAGGTATAGTTCAGCACAAGGTTTGGAAACTTAGAAAGAAAGACCTATGTGATGTATCACATTCTAAAGAACTCTTGCCAGAGTTGTCTCCCATCCCCCACCACAACTCTGTCTTTATCAGTTTATTCTCTTATTTGTTAATTTTTATATATGAGATTTCAGCTCTCCAAACTGGTCCAGTGTGTCCTGGACATTGCGATAAACTGTAACTGGAGATAATGATGGATTGGCACACCTGTGGATTACAACATATTTCCTCACTCAGCATACAGATTTGGTGGCATTGCATATTGCAACCCTAGGCTTGCAATATTTGAATTTTGCAATTTTGTGGTTGACTTTTGATCTTGATGACAAAGAGCTGGATTAAGTAAATCATAGGTAATCAGGTTCTGTATTTAAATAGTTTTGTTAAAGGCCCTCTATTATAAAATGTAAGTATTTCCAGTTGTGGTCAGTTGTGTTGTCTGAAGGGACATTAAAGAGCTTGACTCATTAAAAAATTTGTATAACATTTAATTTAGGCAAAACGTCTCTGAAAAAATCATTGTGCAAAAGTCACATTTAGCCCCAGGTGTGTCTTGGTTAATGTCTTGATTGTAACCAATCATCTCCTATCCTCCCACTTCCAGTCAGCTAATGAAGGCAGGGCATGTTAAAAAAAAGTGCAACACAAAAGTGCAACACCAACTGAAATGGAATGTTCATCTCAAAGGGAGAAAAGTCTGTCCCAAATGGAAATTGCAATGACACCGGGCCTTTAATGTGTAACAGCAGCTAATAGCAAGGCCGATAGAGTTTCATGAGGGCAGACAGGTGCATGTTGGTTAGAAGACAGGAGATGAAAGTGCATTAACAGCTTTGGGATCTGCCTTAATCTAAGTAGTAATGGGTCCACAATGGGTCCACCAGACCAGAAGACAGAAGCAGAAAGATTTAACAAGAGTAAATGTCAAAATCCTCTGAAACAAGAACTCTTATATTTGAACATTAAATGACAGAGTTCACTGAACTCAGCATTTCCCAGTTGATCATTTGAATCAGCTCTGTTGGAGCAGGGAGAGATTTAAAACATGCAGGACAAGGGGTACTCCAGGAAAGGGTTGGAAAACACTGACTTAACTCATTTGAATCAGGTGGCTTGTATTACCAAACTAACCAACAAACAAGAAAATCTAAAAAAGTTAAATGAAATAATTACAGGGAATTTGCATTGAACAGATAATATACAGATTTTTGAGTGGACTGCATGAAAAATAGGTCTAGTTTATATATTGCATTACTGTCATTGCGGGAAGAAGCAACTGTGTCTTTGCATTGTATGGAGTCTTATGAAGGGGTATGTCCTTTTAGCTTTAAGCTATCAGATCTCAGAATAAAATGGATTAAATTTATGAATAAAAAGAAGTCAGCATGATACTTGAGACGTATCAGAAGGCTTAACAGATGCTATCAGCTTTAGATCTTCAAAGCTCTTTACTTACCCATTCATATCTAGGTCAGACTAATCTGGTATTAAGGACAGATCACAATACCTTGTGGTTTAAATAAAAGGTAACTCAAGAAGTCACTTTGTCCACTTTTGTCTGCAAACCTGCCTGTGGCCATGTGATACACACCACCTTAGAAATACACTGTAGCTGTTTGACTGTTAAGGACTCCTCTTGAACAAGAGAGACATCCTTAAACAAGTATACTTGTACTATTAGGTATGGCCGCAGCCCGTAAAAGCCCCCATATTTCGCTCTCCTTTTTGCAATTGCAACAATTCCATATGCTCCTTAAAAATGTTAAAAAATCTTATAACAGAAACTAATCATAATCCATTATTCGTAGCATGTTTACTCTCCATCTGTAGGAACAGACTGTTTCTGTGTGCATTGTTTTAATTTAACGGGGTGAGTTTCAGAGTTACCATTTGACACACATCTTACACATGTTGAATGTTGTGCTTACATGTGGAAGGGCAAGGAAAAAAAACTAATTTGCATTCCTAAATTTCCTGCCTACTTTTTGCATCACCTGAATTGCACCCTCTGTTCCAGCTAGGCCATTCTTTCACAGATGTAAATGGCAGCCTGACCCCCTTCTAGCAGGATTTAGATGAACCTCCCTGTGACCGGGGCTACCTGAGTACAATCAGGAACTAATAACGGTGATTGCATGTGTCAGAACATGAGCAACACGTCCACGGCCCACTGCTCATATCAAGAGCTTTACAGGGCTTTGGTCCCTCAGTCAGGTTCACGATGATCACAAATGTAATTCCCTATGATGGAGCGTGGGAGGAGGTTATGGAATATGCAATAAGTAAATTGCCCTTTTTTTATATACTTTTAAAAAGGACAGTTATGCCCTTTGACTCTGTCCTAACAGCAACCGTCGATTGGTAGAGCTTCCTGCCAAGGGCTGAATGCCATTAGACGCTTCTGGTTCTGTCAAGAATGGTGGCAGAAGAAGACTAAAGGGGCTTACGGGAGTCTTCTGCTGCGGAGTCACAGGGGCTCCGTGGCTGATTCACTCAGCCATCTGCCAAGTACAGACATTTCAAATAGATTTTTATATTAGCTTCATACACATGAACAAGAGTCACACGATCTAAATTTGCTCAGGTTTCCAGAGAATCACAGCCGTTCTTTAAACACGTTCCAAAATCAACAATGATAAATCGGTATCAGAGAAATTTGACAGACAAACCAATGCTTTGTGTTTCAATTGCAGGAAATGGGCCAAATGCTTGTTTGAAGATACTTATTTATTCTGACGTTATTCCCATTTCTGTGTAAATCGTCTTAAAATGTGTCTTTTCCTGAGGCGGTTTTCGTGTCTGCAGGGACAATAGCATGAAGAGAATAAGAGTTAACGAAAGCAACTCTAAACCATACTTCCTACTTTGGTCGGCTCCTGTTTCATTTGGGGTTCCTCAGCCCTTTAATCCCCGCTACCCTAAAGTCCTTATTGTCCCTAAAGTCCTTAATATCCTTAAAGCAGGATATTGTGGATAATAGTGAGCAGGAACCTCCGTTAGGCATGTGTGATATTTGGCCCCAGATACAGAAAGCCTTTTTAACCAGTGGACACGAGAATGTATTTAGGAGGATGCAAGGCTGGCAAGTCATGTGCCACTAATAGCAACCCAGCTGCGGTGGGGCTTTGCGTTTTATGTGTGATTTTTTAAATATTTTTTCTTTTACAATTGGTCCACTATGTTGTGATGTTTCGAGTCTTGCAGAAAGACTTGGGCTCTCTCAGGTGAATTGCAAGCATGAGTAATATTATGATTTGTCTGGCTGGATGTTTCCCAGGGTCCTTTAGGTCAGGGATGATGGATGAATAGGACTAAATGATAATGTCAGTGGCTCCACCCAGCTTTGCTTTGCCATTGTGTACTCGCCACTTCCTTGTTTCCACCGCCAGCTGCTGTTCATATGGACATCACAAGTGTGTAACACTACAGTTAAAGGAAGAGTATGACTAAAAGATGACAAAATATCTTTTAGTCAATTATTATCTCACTATACTTGTTTAATAGGAAACCGTCTCCACCACTCAGTAGTTCAATATGCCTTAACTACATAGAGAAATAATATTCCAGCTGGTTCAGAGAGTGTTTTTTGTTTACATTAGGAGTCCTTCACGCTGCAGATACTTCCTTCCCCTTTCTGCTAGGTTCGACAGCAGCTTGGCTGCAGTAAGCAGTCTAACTGCTGAGCTAATCACTGAGTTAGCAGTGATTAGCTAAAGAAATGTCTGGCATAATGTAAGTAAATAATCTAGCAATAATCTATCCTAAATGCTGCAGGAGGGCATGCATTATTAGGACTATATGTTTTTACATTTCATGGCCTTTCACCATGTAACCACTAGGCATCATTTTACACAGTAATAAACGTACAATCTGTCATGTCCGCATGATTAAAAATTGAACCTCAAACGCTGTGAGAAACTTGTTTTCTGTTCGAGGGGCGATTGTAGTAGTGGTATGGAATGCTGCCATGCATCAGTCACGGATTGGGCCTTTAAATTTTGAATCATGATCTGTAGTAGACTATCATGGTCTGTAGTAGACTATGCATTCCAGTGTCAGACAGAAACATGATGCATAATGGATGCAATATATGGTTGCAATATGTGACTGAAGTGCCTCCACACTCACTGAAAAGTAGATAACACAAACATCAAGAAATCCAACTACAAATAGTAAAATGTCAGTATGAATGTAAAACATTTTATTGTCTAGCCTAAAGGGACTGAGGAAACCGTGTGGAACTGTTTCTGTGTGTTTGTGTGGGCTATAGTACTTTCATACAGGAAGTTATTTCACTAATAGACTTGGAATGGGGACTTTTTTTGCCATTACAGCTCAAGTGAATTTCAACGTTTGCTTAGCCCATCATAACAGAAGGAAATTGAAAAGTAATCATGACAGAGGAATAAATCCCTCACAACTTCTTACTCAGGGCACAATAAGATGGGGAACCTCTATTAATGTGAAATGTTGGTGGTATTTGGAGCATGTTGGATCTTGTCTGCTGGAGGTTAATAGGTCTGATATTTGTTGGTTTGCGTATTGTGCGTAGCTGTGCAATACAGCCTTTTATTTATATGATTGTGTATGGGTATGTCTATAAAAACACACACTTCTCTTTAGGAGATGGCTTCTCTCATCTTCTTAAATGGATCGGCATTTTCACTTTTTTTCAGTAGTCGAACAATCATCACCGACATAGATAAACAAATGCCATCTGACCACAGTTTATACACACATATGCCAAACCTCTCAAAGTGTTTCCTTTTCAATGAAATAAACAGAAAAGTGCAATGTTAACCACAACGTGTCCGTACAATATTTCAAACATATAATAACTACAAATCCCCAAAAGCGCTAGATAGCCTAAAACTAAGGCAGAACTCAATAGCCTCAACATGGGTTTGTCAACCAAACCTTGTTAACAGCAAACATGAGCGGTTTAAAGAATAAATAATACCTTCCATGCATGTTACTAATTCCTAAAAAATATATAAAAATATTGAGAATTTAGCACAATGGTTTTAGCTCAATACTGCCAGCCAGGCAAAGAGTGCATTAAATGGAACGTGGCTCAAACACACAGGTGGCAGTATTACACTATAACCATTGCACCTGCCCAAACAAAGAGCCGATGGCCTCCTCCAACATAGGAGCACCATAGCCTAGACAATAGTTAATATTGATAATATTAACAAGTCATTACCTGTGTCCGTTTTCACCACTCAAACCAGTCAAATTTTCATGCCCATCCCTTCTCAAAACAGTGTTGTGACGTCCCCCAGCCAGCCGGTTCTAAGACAGTAATTGCGTCTGGCTCTGACATTGGTGAGCATGTATTTGTGGAGCTTTGTGTATGTCTGTATCTCCTTCGTTTGTTGTTGAGGCAGTGCCAGCAGATACCAGGGGCCCTATCTTACACCCGGTGAAAGCGCCGGCAAGCGGTTTCAAGCCGACGCATTTTCCTGTCCAGCGCCCATGTTGTCTGAGCGCACGTGGGTGTGTTGGTCTTAAAATGAGGTGTGGTCAGGCAAATTGTTGGCGCTTTCACTTTGCGCACGGGCAGATCCGCTTCCTCTGGCTAATGCACCATTATACTGTAGCATGCACACTCTAGTACTGAGGCATCTAACTTTTGGCAGCACTAGCTAGCTTCTGGACAGTAGTCCTGTGGATGTTGCTAGCTGATAGAGGGGGTGGGGGTCCATATGGAGAGGCCGGCTGTCTCCTGTACCGTGTGTCTGTTTACCGCTGTGGTTGATGATAGGCACTGCCACGACAAAGCCTGCCAGGCTTTCGCAGATGGTGCCATTCCCTCCTTTATTTCATGCCCTGGCATCGATGGTTATTACGTTGAAAAGCAGAAAGCTGTGCATCGTAAAGAGGAGAGATTTATCTGACATAAAGAAGAAGAGAGGTTCATCTACGAATGCATGTTCTCTGTATGATTCAGCCGCCGTGTCACAGAAAATCCAAGTTGCCAAGCAGACAGCGGTTCCCGCTCGGAAAATTGTGGCTTGACTCTCCTGTGAGCCAAAGTACATTTAAAAACGGTGGGGAGCTTGTCTGCTCGTCATCAGGGCCATTTTTAGCCACTTCTTCTCAGGAAGTTGCTATTTGTGATACATTGAGCGGTACCTGTAACCCCTATGATGTGTGCCCTGACCCCTGACAACATCCCTGGCTGGGTTTTAGTATGTAAAGACTACCGTTTTCTGTGAATGTGTGTGTTGCAAGCACAGACACTTAGTAGCAGTCGTGAGAGAGCGCATGCACGGACACACGCGCACATGAACACACGCACACTCAACAACAGTCAAAGGTTCACAAAATCAGGCATGTATTGTGTACATGTATTGTGTTGAATATTCTGAATGCATGCTCAGTTATATCTCACACACACACACACACACACACACACACACACACACACACACACACACACACACACACACACACACACA
>JAODLI010004816.1:0-28948 GCA_027575585.1 Percopsis omiscomaycus | reverse complement strand
GGGGTCCCAAGAGCTGCTTCACCTTTACTCACCCTCACCAATACACGCACACACACACACACACACACACACACACACACACGGACAGACTTGGGTGAGAGTGCATTCCAGTGCAGCTCTCTGGTAATTACTGGCTTTGGCAACACAGCCTCTCCTGGCAGTTCCAGCTTATAGGTGCTAATGGCCATGATCCTCCACCACCACCAACACAAGGAATAATTCCCCCGTCCGGACAAGCTCAGAGCTGCCCTACAAGCATTTTGGAGTGAAAAGAGCAGACCTGAGACGCCCCCGCAGCGCTCTGTCGACAGGAGTGACGTGAGAGTGACAGGACTTTGTTATTCAGACTTTTGTAGACAGGCATTTACATGCAAATAAGGTGATTTTCAAACGCCGGCCGCTGTTTTACCCTTATGTTTAGACAGCTAGCAGCCACATTGTCGCACCAGTGTTTGTTTATAGACGAGCACTAATGGCTCACAAAAAATGAAAAAATTAAAGCTATTAGATAACGTCCAAGACATAATTTTTATCGCTTCATTTGTTTTTTTATTTATCCGCAATGCATCCCCGTGTTTTATTCATGTCACGGATGCCACGAAAAACAATTCTTAAACATCACAGCGCGTAGCGTTGGCGCTACACACTGTGCAGTCCCACGTGCATAAGGTACAAATTAGCTCATCTAGCATTGTTTAGCGCCTCAATGTGTTCCTAAAGCATCACTAATGCAAAGCACAGAAATCTACTCTCAGCACTTTTCCTACACAACGCTGTGCATTCCTCTGCACTAACCCTCGCCGCTGTCTAATCCATGTTCATATATAGAACGTAAATGTGGTTTAGCCAGCACGCTTAGTGCGGCAGCGCTATGCTAAGGTCATCTATCCTAGAGCCAATGCTAGCTGCTGCTTCTTCTCTTATTAATTCCTGCGATTTGCGATGAGTGGAGTGATTTAATGGTCCCTATTTATTTAACCGTACAGCCTCTTTTCTTCCCTCCTCTTTCCTACCTAACGTGTCTGTCTGTTTCTTGATCCCTCCTTTTGTGCGGAGCAGCTTCAAAAACGAGAGAAGACTTGCAGGGCGTATATGAAGGTACTTCTATACTGGGCTCGCCGAGCTGCTTTTTACCAGCCATTCCCCACTGCTTTGGCTTGCAGCATGCTGTCTGTGTGTGTCCCCGTTCTCCTTGTTCCGTGCCTGGTGGCCTACTTGTCTAGAAATGGCCGGCTTTCTCATTTGACTCCCTGCCTGTGGTGTCTGTCAGCCGGCCAGCCTCTCCACCTTTTGGGCTGGCACCCTCCCACCCCCACCCCCCGCCATATGTCCTACTGCCTCACCTCCTTATACATTTCATACATCTCTTCTAAAAGATATGTCCTCTCTTTCTCTACATCTCTCTGCTTTCCTCTTCCCCCTCTCTCGATCACTCCTTCGCAGCCTTCTGCCTTTCTCTTGTGCGTGCTATGAGTAATTGCCTTCCTACGGTCATAATTGCACCTCCGTGTCAGCCAGAAGTGTGATCAAAGTGTCACTGTGCTCAGTTTTCACTTATATTTGACAATTTTCAGCCCCCTATTGTTCCCTGGCAAAAAAAATAAGTTTATTCTTTTAGGTTTAAAAAAAGTATTAGTATAATTTTTTTTTCTTTTATATATGTGAGGGATTTGGTTCATTTCATTTCATCGCATTATTGTGTTTGTGTTACAATGAGGCTTTCAATCTTTTTCCTCTGCTATTGGTTTGGTGGGGCTTATTTCTGTGAGCCGTTAGATAGGAGACGCGTCCCTGGTATAAACGAACAATACAACGTAGTGCCTCTGTATACCACGAAACAAGTGTACCTCCGTGTCCTGGTGGAGTTGAGCCTGGCGTGACTGACGCCTTATTTACCTGTGAGAGACAGGGGATGCGGTTCCCTCAATTGGTTCGGAAGCCGCTTTCCCTTCTGCGACGCCATCCATCATCTGCCGCCGGCTGCGAAGGCAGCACCGCCCGGTCCGGGCTGCCCGCCGAGCTCTCGCCACAGCCCTCGCCACGCCACACACATTCCCCCTGCGAGCGAGCTGTGAGAGCTCCGCTGGCAACACCCCCTTTTTTGATTTGTCGAGTGGTGTGACCTCCCGCCCGGGACGGAGAATTAAAGCAGATTCAATCAGAACACAGGTTCATTAGAGGGACAGGGGTCTTTTTTCTTTCTCCTTTTGGATTCTGTGTGCTCCATGCAGGGGGCTCACCAGGGGGAGGAAGACCATTTAATGTGTCTGGGCTCTAATGGCTCTGGCCCTGTAATCACCACTACTCTGGTACCCCCCCCACACACACACACACACACATCTACTCCTGTCATAGTCACAGATTGCAAGCTCCCCGTTGCCTGCAAGGTCAGGGCCACAGAGATTCAATTTCTTCACTTTCTGTGATCCGGCCTGGGTTACAAAGACACCCTGGGAAACATATGTCTTAATCATCCTCTCTGTGGCTAATGTGAGCACAGTGGTTACATGTTGTGGTTAAGCATAGATTTTGGTTGAGCCCATTTTTCATATTAATCCAGGCAAAGGGATAATTCTGGATATGGTCAATTAGTGTTTTGGCTAATCACAGCTGTGACTAATTAGTACAGTGTGCAGGGGTTTGTTGTGGTTAATTGGCCCAGTGTTGTGGAAGGCTTCACTGCGGTTAATGGCACCTTTTGTTTAACTCATCGCCGGGATCCATCACACAGTCATCCGACATTTGATATCATTTTACAGCAGTCTTTATTTTAGCAAGCTGGTCTGACAGAAGCCATGAACCCACCCTCGCAGGGTCAGAGGAGCAACGTATCGCATGTTTTATCATGTTTAACACGCGATACGTTGCTTGTGTGGGGTTTTGTACTGGAATGTTTTACTCACAGCTTATCAGAGGAAATGAAAGGATTGCCATTGAAAACAAGTAGAATTATCTCCATCTTGACTCGGACTGCTACTCAGACGTGAAGTCCATTATATGGCCTCTACCGCCTTCTCAGTCTAACAGTCTAACAGTATATTTCAAAGCCATTATGGGCAAGTCCATTGTTAAAAGACATAATTGTCCTCGGGAGAAATAGCTGCTCTAAGAACAGGAGCTGATTACAGCAATAGAGGGAATGGTTCCCCTCAGCGATAAACAATATATTTTTTGTATTATCTTGTTATATATAAAAAAAAAAAAAAAAATTGAGTGGGTGCAAACTAGGAAGAACAAAGAAAACTTCTTTAGATATGTTCTCTAAACAAAATATAAAAAAATATAAACCTCTATATGTATCACCATTGTTTTAAATGTTGGTCTTTTGAGTTGGAATATTCTTTCATGTCCCCAGTTGAGTGACTTTTATTGGTAGGCTATTTCTTTTATTTTTCTTCCGATTCCATTTGATTTGCTGTCCATTCCTCTTCTGTGTAGGTAATGCAGAAGTTGATCGAGGTAAACAATATGCTGACATTTTACTCGTCTCCATGGATACAGGCAATTGTTGACACCGTTGACAACCTCCTGAGGCCAGAAGCCTTGAAGTCCTGGGAAGACATGAATTCCACGGAACAAACGCATGCCGCCACGATGTTATTGGATACCCTGGAGGAAGGGGCGTTCGTCCTCGCAGACAACCTGATCGAGCCAGCTGTAGTCAAAGTGCCCGCAGAGAATATTGGTAAGTTCTCCTTGACTCAAATGCAGTCACAGAGATGCTACAGAGCTACAACTGCCAGTATTTTTCCCCTTCCGGGTTATCTGTTGTGTCTCTGTGAAATGGCTTCAAACTGAGTGGTAAAATTGCCTCTTTTATACGCCGTGGTTATGTCAGAGGGAGTAAGTTGGTATTGAAAACCATTGGAGCCTACTGTGAAAAGCCCCCTAGGCCCCAATGGGTTCATTCATTCTAGAAGCTGATCAAGAACATGGGCAGCTGTTCCTCCAAGAAGAGAGAAAAATGATCTCAAATTTAGCCCGGGACACAGAAGGGCACAGTAGGTCAGTGGTTTTTGGGGTCACAAACTATGAACCACAGCATAAGATAAAGAATACAATGTTGCAATGTTCTAATAAATAACATTGCAACATTAAAGAAGATATTTTTATTCATTTAATTTTATTTGTTTATTTATTCAATTATTTATTATTTTGAAACATTTAATCTCTCGACCCTCGATCAGTTTATGTGATCTCATTCATTTAACCCAGTTTTGTGCAGTCAACTGCCATATTTCTACATGTGGCTCTTTGTTGCTATGGTTATATAGTCTCCCTACTGCCTTTCAGTCTTTTATTCCATTGATTTGTAATTATTTCTTGCATAGTAGTATCCTGATTGAATATTTGGGGAAAGATGAACTGTTTAGACCTCATGGGGAAAACAAAGGAAGCAGTTGAATAATATTGTTCCATTTACGTAGCACTGTGTCTCTCCTCTCCAAGCCTTTCCCATTAAATGCTAGTTAGCTGCGATGATATGGACACTTCGCTCTTCTCTCTCTACCAAAGCACTGATTAATACGTCATGTAATATGCAGCACACGGGTTAGTTAATCACAGGGGTTTTTATAGAGCTCAGATGTCAGTGGTCATAGCGAAATACAACTAGTTCCATTCATTAAAATCTCAGAAGAAGCCTGCCCCAAATCCCTTAGACGAGTTGGAAGAAAAAGAGAAAAGACGGCTCCTCTCTGTTAATTAACATAGTTTGCTGTAGCTCAAACGGCACCTCCGGGTGCCGTCAAGGGCAAGACGAGGGGAAAAAAAGGGAGGGAGAGGACGAGGCGACAGACGAGAAGGAGTGGAGTATTTCACGATAGACAGAATGGGAGTGCGGTCGGAGAACAATTCCTCATCTCCGTCTGTCAGAAGCCATCTATCTGAGGAAGCGAGGCGGTCTCTGACTGATTCATGTGTCCTCCTGACCCCTCAGTAATTTCACACATCAAAGGGAGAACCACCCGGAAGCCGGAACGCCAGGAGAGGGAGGTGCTGCGAGAATTCTGAGGGTTTTCGAAGAGATTTGCTTGTCGCGCTCGGTTATCTGAACCCGGAGGGGAAAGAAGTGAAAAAAGATATATTTTTGATCCTATGAATATTTGGCATTTATGCTACAGACAGTTGCGCTCGCTTCTGCTCTGCCTCTCTCCCCTCCCTTCCTTTCAACAATACAAAGCAGCCAAGAGCTTAGTGGTCATTTTTTTATATAAGTAAATACCACTCTTTTTTTTGCAATGAATGTGTATTCTGTGGCTGGTACACTCTTTTCTTAGTACCTTTTCTAACATTTCTGTTTGAGGTGCTCTATTAAACATGCTATATTACTTTTCATGTCTGAGCTACAGTATGTGTAATGTGCCTTCTCTCTCTCTCTCTCTCTCTCTCTCTCTCTCTCCCCCCCACTCTCTTTCTCTCTAACCTTTCTCCCAGTGCTGGATGTGTATGTGTTAAGCACCGATGGTCAGGTGCAAGACTTCAGATTTCCTCAAACAAGCAAAGGTGCGGCATCCATTCAGCTCTCCTCAAACACCGTCAAAGTCAACAGCAAAAATGGTAAGAGTAACTATAACGATTTACACGTTAAACTGGTACTGTAGTTTCAAAGTAATTTTGTTTTCAAAAAGGGGCCATTCTGTATATTTGATTACTTTGATGTTGCTGATTGCAGGTGTGGCGAAGCTGGTGTTTGTTCTGTACAAGCACCTGGGCCAGTTCCTGAGCACAGAGAATGCTACGTTGAGGGGGTTTGGAGAACTGGGCCGACAGAACCATTCCCTCACAGTAAACTCTCACATCTTGTCCGCCTCCATCACCAAGGAGTCAAGCCGCGTGTTCGTAGCCGACCCCGTGGTCTTCACTTTGGAGCACTTGGATGTAAGCAGCTCCTGAGGTGTTCCAGTCAGGCCACCGTAGAGGGCCACGCTGTTAAATAATTAGCAGTCTGTTCAACTCAAAGCCAGCGCTTTAATATTTTGCATTGCACTGCGGTTGTAAGGAAAAGTGTTAATTTAGTCAAGAGACAAAGCCCTCATTAGGCCATTGTGTAAAAGAAGGACAATTAGTTTTTTTTTTTTAGCCCTTCACTCTGTGCTCGGAAATTGCTATAATAGCCACTCATCCACAGCAAAGCAATTAGTAATAAATAGAGAAATATTCAAGCAAACTGAGTGTTAATGAGTTCAGTCTTGTTTTATTTTATGATTTGAAAGTTTGTCTCTGTGCTTTTGTTTTGTAGAAGGAACACTACTACAATCCCAACTGCTCCTTCTGGAATTACTCAGAGAGGAGCATGATGGGATACTGGTCCACTCAGGGCTGTAAACTGCTGGACACCAACAAGAGCCACACCACCTGCTCATGTAGTCACCTGACCAATTTTGCCATCCTCATGGCTCATCGGGGAAATGTGGTAAGTGGGAGAATAATCAAAGATAGACATAAAGAAGCTAGCTAGAAGAAGCTAGGTTTGTTCTGTGCCAGCGTTTTGTCTGTAGCGCAATGTGCTATTCAATTTGTTTTTGAATGCAACAGCAGGCTTTTGTGATCGTAACTCCAAGATTTAAGATGTTAGAGATGGATAGAGAGAGTCTTTGTAAAGATTCAAATAATTTCGTTCAACAGACCCGTTCACCAAGTCTTTCAGTTTCGGTTTTCCCAAAACGTCCCACGATGCCCCACATTCTTCTTTGACGTTCAGACTTGAAACGGCATTCGAGTTACTCAAGGGAATCGGTCAGTTCTCTCAACCAATGACATGGCCCTTAATATAACCATAGCCTGCCTCCAGAAACTTTTCTTTAAAAACTAGGAAAGCCATAGCGGACTTAATCTAGTCAAACGTTAACAAGCGAGAGCTATTTTAAATAATGAATCAGTGCACGGCGTTGAACGAATTGTTCATAACCGAAACATCTCTAGAAGATGTTTGTTGACTATGAGACTTGCTTTTGGTGTGTATGATTTATTAAGAATTATTAATATATATCTGAGAGCAGAAGTCTCTAAACTAGCCTAATTGAGTGCTTTACAGTACATAGGCATTAAAAAAATAAGGTGGGGAGCAAGCTCTGGGGAAGGACTGTTGGACCAAAACACAAAATAAACCAGTGATGCAAAAACACATTCACTGTTCATGGGGCAATTCTTCATCTTTCTCTGTGAGTGGTGGCTTGTCATTGTAACAGCCTATCAGGTAGTTAGTTCCATCTCATTGATGTGTGTGTGTGTGTGTGTGTAATTTCGGTGAGGAAGAAATAGCATTGAAGCCTAAGGGATAGAGAAGCGAATCGCTGTGGAACTAAGTGACGTATGAGGGGGAGAAACAGAGGCAGGCTGTCACTTTCTTGGCTGATAGTGGGAAAGAAATTGAGAGCCAGTAAGTAGTATACCATTATACAATATAAATTATATTTTACCTACGATGTGAGCCTAATACGCTCCCATGCAGATGTGTAGAATGTTTCTGGTGTATCCTTAAACCTAATTTGCATTTCTGCTCAACTTGACTTGACTGGAGTGGAATCCATTCGCTGGAGAAATGCAATTACAATCCAATTACACGATAAATATCATGTGCTACGGCAATCTAGCCAGTAATAAATATGCAGGATAAGTTTGTGGTTCATATAATGATATAGGCCTGCTGGGGAACTGTGTCCCTGTCATCTGTCTTAGCCTCAACCTTAACCACAAGTTGAAAGCAGAGCCCTGAGGGAAAGCTTAGCCCTGTACCAAACCCCCCCCCCCCCGCTTTCCTCTTCCCTTCTCTTCTCGTTTTCTCTTCTGCTCTCTCCTTAACTTCTATCTCACAACGCAGGCATTTCTGGCTGAGCTTCATATCAAGCCACCAATTAAATAACTCTTGCATATTAGAATGCCGACAGTTTCATATTTTGGATTTGGATTTGTGTGAGTCACTTCCCACCTTTGTATTTGTGGACATTTCTGTGAACAGAGTGAGCTCAAATGTGTAATACTACAACAGCAGTGTTTGTTTACTCAAATGTTTATTTCAAACTATTAGCTGACTGGGGGCACAATATCAACATAAATAATATATAGTTGTGCAAGCTGCAGCTTTGATATTTCATCTAATTGTTGTTTTATGCCGCTTCTGTTGTTGTTCTCAGTGTGTGCTGTCCATTCCAGACGTTTTATATGATCTGTTTTAAATATTGACGACTGAATTACAATTCCCATACAGTGGAGCGCAATGATGTTAAGTACAATTGCAAAATCTAAATAAACCCTTGCGATTATTCATTAGTAATCTTATAATGCTGCCATCTTCTTTTATGAAGGTCTGCTCAAGTGAACAACACCAAAAGAGTCTAAAGAAATAACGATACACATAAATATATATAACATGGTTATTGTGTACTGTGTATCTAAACTATAAATCAAAAGTAATTATTCTAATGAATAACAACATAAATTAGCAATTGGTACTCAATATCCAAATTATGGAAATGCTCATGTCATAAGCATGTGTGTTATCAAGGAACAAGTATACAGATTATTATTCCAGCTCTGATGGAAAACCATCAGTGAAATTACCTTGTTTTGTTTATATTTAACCATGACGGCTCATGGTCAGGAACTTTTGTTCTAAATGCTACAGGCTGTTTTTTCCCGTTAATATACACCTTCATGTTTTACTCTCATCTCCTTGTGTGGTAGGACCGCTGGTTTTGGCGTCTGCGGAACAACAAGGTTCAGGAGGGCTACCCCATGCAGATCGACCAGTTTTGGAAGGGACTGCCGCCACGCATCGATGCGGCCTACGAGAGATCTGATGGCAAATTTGTTTTCTTCAAAGGTATGGGAATAAAAAGCCTGTGGGATGAGCCTCCATTTCCACCATTCAACATTTGTTCAAAGCCTACACAGGCTGGTCATGAAGGAGAACGCTAACCTGCTTTGTTTCCCTGTGAATCAATGTATCAACATTTAGATTTGAGGTGAAGGTTGGTGGCTAATGGATAACCAATGAGCATTGCTGTCTGTCTTTATACGTGCGATGTGACCTTGCATCCCTACCAAGTGTAAACACACATTTACCACCCACAGGAACAATCTCACTGCACTCATTTGTTTGCTAATGCTAAAATAGTTCTGGTTGTTGGCGTTAATTGGTGTTAAATGTGACACTACTGGCAGGCACAGCAAATAGAAATTTGTAATAGCAACAGTCAATAAAGTTTTCACAATCATCAAGTCATCACCTCTCATCCCATGTTAACCAATGAGCATTGCTGTCTGTATTTATATGTGCAATGTGACCTTGCAACCTTAGCAAATAAAAATTAAATCCCACATTTACCACCTTAAAAATCCCACGGGGACACATTCACTGCACTCATTCACTAGCAAACCCTCACAGGTCTGTTCTTTCTGTCAGTATAAATATTTCTGTCTACCACAACACTTTTCTCACAAACAAATCAGCAAGTGCAGCAGTTTCGCAACCTAGCAGCTCTAGCTGCTGTAATGCTGCAGGCAAATTAAACGTTTTCAGTTTACAGAAAACCTCCGACAAATCTCATAAGAACGGTCAAATCCCCCGTCTGCCATGCAGAGTGTGCCCTCTCTCTGCTGCCACCCACCCACCCACCTTAGCACTGCCTAAAATGCCTCGAATAAAGTGTGAAATGGAGAGCGACAGTAGGCCGGGTGAGCCAGCCTGAAAAAATGGAATTTCTGCCCAAAAAAACTCCCCTCGCTGTCTGTGAATATGGAGCCACTCCATATCTCTCTCTTTTTCCATTTCTTTTCTCCCTCTCTCTCACTCACTCCAGCTTTCTATTTCTCTGACTCCCACACTCATATGGACACGCACACACCCACACCCATGCACGATAGAGTGTCCTGCTATCGTGGCCAACCAGTTGCACATATTAATAGCTTTTCCTTTCTTTGTGTTGTGGCCGTGCAGAGAATTGGACTGCGGATTTGTCAGCTGACTGCTGAACACTTTCCCCAAACGCAATGTGTCTGCACGCTAGCTAACACCATTAGCAAGACGTTTTTAAGATTATTTGACATTTTGGTGTAAGAATTACAAAGACAGTTATACTGTACTATAAGGGCTATAAGAATTATGTGAAATTTTAGGGTACATGATATTCTATTTATCTGTAATGTTCATCCTTCCTGAAATTCCCAGTTATAGTAAGATACAGTCTAACTAGTAAGCTAATATACAACTCTGGCAGTTGTGCATTTAAGAAAACTACATGTTTCAATTGCTCTAAAGGCTAGAATAATTTATGATGGTGTCCAGTTATAGTAAATGTTAAATGATTAGGTCAGTCACAGTAAGTGATCTGCCACAACCTGGTGTACTACATTTTAACCTCTGATATGGGGCATTGTAATAACCTCTTAGTAGATCTCATTGGTTAGGCACTACCACCACCAATGTTGGTGACTCTATTTTCTGTCCAGTTTAATTGTTAGGCCCTGCACTGCACTGCCTGGGTTCCCTGTTCGTTCCCTGTGAAGCTTAATGGATAAGGGATTGCACAGTTACAGTCAGGGGTAATGATTTCATTCCTTCTGTAGCTCACTGAGAGCTACGCGGCACTTAGACAGTTGGGAGTATGGGTCGGCTTACCCATGAAACCACCCATTATAACAATGTCTTCCCTTGTGGCTCTGTAAGCCACTTTAGATAAAAGCATCCATATGCTCGCGTGTTTGTTTCCTTTATTTGATAAGCACTGGGTGTAAAGAAGGTATCACTGAGCGAAGCTTCCATAATCACCTCGTGTAAAACTGGAGTAGTAATATCTAAATGTAGTTCTATGATTCAGACAGCTGTATTCATTATTCCAAATCTTTCCTACATCTTTCTCTGAAGTGATCCTGACTGAGCCCGTCTATCATAAGGGCCTACGTTTTAAATACTATAAAAATGTGTTACAGTGTAGTAGTACGATGATTAATCCAGCTCTTTTAATCTCTCTTTGTGTTCATTGTCTCTATATCGGTCTTCTAGGTCATAAATACTGGGTATTTTCAGTTGCTGTTAAGCCGGTCTGATTTCATGGCCTAGTGGGTAGCATGTATAATGCTACAGCCACATGCATTATTATCGTTTTATATTCAGTATTGATTGTTTTCACAGAGCTGTGGATCCTCTCTTGCCTGGTTGGACAGCAGCTTTCACAGCCCAGTAGAAATGTGATACATTGTAGTAGAGTGAATAAGATTCACGGTTCTAACTCATTAACCTTTTCCGAATCGTATTTTCCAGATGCATGCTCCTGATTATTTTCTTCTACTTTATTTTATTTTTTAAACATATTTAATACTAGATTTATTTAAAAATTCTGTTGAGAAAGGCTACCTTCATTAGCAAGTGGAATTTGTTTGCTAATAAGAAATAAAAAATAAGTCATCATCTGACTCTTCGGTAATTGGTGTGTAAAGAAGACACTTCAGCAAATAGAAATGTGTAATAGCAACAGTGAATAGTTCCCACCATCATTAAGTCCTCTCCTCTCATGCCATGCTCCTCTGATAAGCTTTTTCTGCATTCACTTTGTAGTTCAGTGACTCATCAGCCCATTCCAGCCTTCATTTTCCTGCTAAGTGTGTTTGTTCAAGTAGTCATCTTTGTCCATTTTTTTCCAAGTAGTAAGTACTTTTTCCCTCTAAACCAGACAAATGTCCTGAAAGAAGTTGATTCTGAAATGAGTACAACCTTGAAAGACAAAAAATGTATTTCAATTCAACTAGCTAGTTATAGAATGTACATTACTGCAGACTTACTATTGTCACCGGTTTCCTTTCTTCCTCAAGGTGACAAATACTGGGTTTTTAAGGAAGTGACCGCTGAACCAGGCTACCCCCACAGCCTGGTGGAGCTGGGAAGCTGCCTCCCTAAAGATGGCATTGACACAGCCCTGCGCTGGGAACCAGTGGGGAAGACCTATTTCTTCAAGGGGGACCAGTACTGGCGCTACAACGAGGAGAAACGCACTGCGGACCCAGGCTACCCCAAACCCATCACCGTGTGGAAGGGCGTGCCCGACGCACCGCAGGGGGCGTTCATCAGCAGGGAGGGATGTAAGTAACAACTTGTCACTTATTTCTTAAGTCTTTTATCAATTAATTAAGCCAGTGCTCCCATCGCTACATATTTAATCTAAAATGTTGTCGGTGCCCACTAGCTAGGGTTCTTTATTGTTACTTCTTCCTGGTGTATTTACCTGCAATGGGAGGTTTTGGTGCAGAATGCAGGCGCAGACGAACGGAGAAGACAAACACACGTTTGTAGGGAAAAACAAGTGCCAGCTCTACTTTACTCGCACAAAGATTCCATTTGGTTTTATCAATGTACAGTTGAAATGCTATTTCACAAAATACAACCACAACTTTCCAAAGATGTATTACAAAAATTGTACAATATAAATAAGGGGAATAAAGAATCTATAAAATATTGTGCGGATTACACTATGTACAGTATATCATCATTGGCTCTGGCTGGCAAGAGCAGGAGTAGTCGGTTTTGGCTATAGACAGCCAGCAAGACATCTGTCAGCCATACTCAGCCATCATGCCAGTCAGTCAGGTTCCCTGTCAGTCCTGCAGCCATCCAACCAGCCAGCCAATCGGAAAACAGCCAGTGGGGTTATCCACTGAAGTCAATAAAGTTCCGGCATTCGCATCACGTTAATTCTCCTTAAGCTCTGTTTATGCTGCCACAGCATGAATTGCCTGTAGCACTGGACACACACTAAAACAGACACACGCACACGCACACGCACACAAATAAAAAAGATTGACACACTTGTGATGGCACGCACACATACTGTATACACACTTCTTTCCTAGAAGGAAAATCTCAATAATTACTTGTGCTTGTTGAGTTGTGACCTCACGACCCTGTGGCTGTCACTGGGGGAGGCAGCCGCCTGTGTGTGTGTTTGAGTGAAAGAGTGGTGATGACATGGGCAGTTGAGCTTCGTCTCCTGCCATTAAATCAAAGTATTTCCGGAAGTGACTAGTGTCTGTGTGTGTGTGTGTGTGTGTGTGTACAAGACGACGAGGGCGAGAGATATACCGTATAGCGCATAGACATCTATTATTACGTGTGTGTGTTGGTGTGTGTTTATCCCATGTGAGTATCCTGTATGTGTTGTGTTATTGCTATTCTCTCTCTCTCTCTCTCTCTCTCTCTCTCTCTCTCCCTCTCTCATACAGTAGAGTCTTGTCTCCCAGCTACAATTTCTGTCTCCCAGGAATTACATAACATTGCCCTTCAATAACAACAAGCACTGCTAGGGCCAGAATACTGGCTCTGTCTGCATCCATTGTGACAGGCTACAAGTGCATTGCCTCTAATAAGATCCTATGCCGCGGGGACATGCTAGCACTTAAACTGCGTGCTGCTAGGGATATTGGAAATGAATGTCAGATAGCTTTAGTGGCTGAATTAGCAAATTCGCTTCCCTTGCCCAGCTGTGTTCCGTGAACAACAGCTGTTGTAGTGCAGTAGAGTAAACGAACAGTTTGAATTTCTATTTTTTGTACCTTCTATTTTAACCATGGGTCAGACTTTTTAAGCCCTACTTTGTAGGCTTATATTGCTGTCTACTAACTAAGGATTTGATGTAGATGGGCCAGTAGTAATTGGATAGGAGCATTTCTTGCATCTGACTGATTTTTTTTCAATTCTCATTCTTGCTCAATACCCCAAAGATGCCTACTGCACCTTTAAAGAAGATACTTCCAAGACAAGATAATTAGGCTAGTAGAAAGCTATACTACCATAACTGCAATCTTTATGTTTTTCTGTTTCTTTTGCACAATGAGTATTGTATAAGAATGAACACAGAACTGTGTTGGTAAATTCATACCTTTAGATAAAATATTAGACTTAGACTTAAATACTTTAATTCTTACTTTAAATAATGTCTCTCTTTACACATAGCTAACCCTTTCCCTGTGCATATGACATTATGTCCTTAGACTACACATACTTCTACAAGGGGAAAGAATACTGGAAGTTCGACAACCAGAAACTGACGGTGGAGCCAGGTTATCCCAAGTCCATCCTGCGGGACTGGATGGGGTGCGACCAGTCCGACATGGAGCATTCCGGGGGCAGTGGAAACCGCGGTGATCGGCAGCTGCCCCTAGACGACGTGGACATCATGGTGACCATCAACGACGTCCCGACGACGGTCAATGCCATCGCCGTGGTGATCCCCTGCATCCTGTCGCTCTGCATTCTGGTCCTCGTGTACACGATTTTCCAGTTTAAAAACAAAGGTGTCCAACAGAGCACGATGACCCAGCAGTACTACAAATACCCCGTGCAAGAGTGGGTATGACACGCGCAGTTATTGTCATTACTTGTGAGCTGACAAGCTAGATGATGTTAGCTAATGCTAATAAAACTGGCCATGTGACAAAGTGGACAACAGCACAGCGGCACTGAAGAACGCTAATGCTAGCCGTTAATGCTACATTTGAGGACACGTTGAAAATGGTTTGAGCAGTGTGTGTGTGCGTGCGTGTGTGTGCGTGCGTGTGTGTGCGTGAGACTCGTGCCTGTCTCATAACACGAACACCTCGGTTTAAAACAGGACGTTTTCCCCCGTCCTACTCCCTTCCTCCCCTGGCAAGGACCCTTAAGCAGACATGGCCGACACAAGCCCGGAGCAGAACGAGTTGAAATGGGATTTGATTGGCTAAGATCAGACGAACAGCCCATTTGATTGTCCAGCCTTGTGCACCTGACTCGGCCACATCGTCTCTGGTCTGGTAGAGGGTGAAACAGGGTGATTTGCAACAAACTGAACTGTATTTTCTCTGGGACCTATAACATGAGACACTCTTCCTCAGCTAAAATAAAAACAAAAGAAAATGCCTACAAACGAGAACAACTACAACTTTTATGTCAGTTGACACGAAATGAAAAAAAAGAGACAAATAAATGAACAAAATATTAAACTTGAAAATAAAATGTAGGTAGAAAGGCCATAACAGAATAAAACCAAGGATCTATGCGGATCGATGAACTGTTCTGTTCGATTTACTTTAGGTTGTACAGAGATGTGGAAATGTCAAAGAGGACCTTTTTCTCTCTTCATCGCACATACACACACGCATACACACAACATTGTCATTATTGGTAACCCAGCCTTGTAATGGCTGACACCAGTGCATTCCCCTCAGCTCAACTTGAAACTTCACAAAAGTAAACCATCAGTGGCCATTATCCCTCTTGGAAAAAAAGAAACTTCCTTTGTTGTTCAGAAAAAGAAAGTAGTTAGAAAAAAGGCTATTTCAGTCCGCTTGGACCTAAGGGGTTTGGCAGATGTGCTTTAGACAGTTGTCATCGTATTAAAGCTAAAATAGATTCCTGTTAGTTCAAGGGCCTCGTCTTTCTCCTAACAGTCTAGGCGCGTTGGCCTATATTTAACAAGCCGCTCACAGCTGGAGAACCGAGCGTGTTTATTTAGGTTTGATCCTAACTTGGTTTGTTTTATTCTTTGTGACTTTACCCCCCCCCCCCTCCTCCTCTCTATCTCAGATGGGGAGATGTGAAAGAATGAGGAAAAAGAGTGAGACGGAGCAAAGAGTAATGAGTGGCAGAAAACAATAGAATGTGAATGAATACACAGAATGAGATAATGACATGGATGGAGATGGAGAGAGGGAGAGAAGGGGGGGTGGCTTTTGAATGCATGCTCAAACCAGGCTTAACGAAGCACCTCGCCTCACAGAGCTCCAACAAGGGCTACTGCCCCTTCAGAGACCACTTTTAACCCCCCCTTCTCATCTCTCTCTCCTCTTACAACACTCCCTGTTGATATAGCTGATATAACTCGCTCTATTTTCTGTTGATACATGGTGTGTGCATTTTGTTCTTTTAAAAGGTACACTGGATTGCATTCTTGCGCCCACAAAACAAAAGAAAAGTCCACCCTATATCACTGTTAATGCTTGAAACACAACTGCACAACAATGTGCATAGCTGAAGAGGGGGAGTAGAGATGAGTGCGAGCCGGTCGGTACTGGGCTGCGTCACAATTTCCAGTTAGAACGTTTGCATAATGCTGGTTTGAAACAAAGCCTGTCTACCTTTAAGTCATTTGGTTCCTTACATACAAACAACACCACTGTGAGGCTGTGGAGTATTACCGCAATCAATACGCCACATTAGATGGCACACCCCTCGTAGAATGCCTTTGCTTTCCATACAGACACTTCCAGCATTCACGCTAGGACCTGCCTGTTAGTAAAATAGTAATTTCAGGTCAGGTAGCTTCTGGGTTTTTGTGCATGATGGTGCGTAACACTAGTGGCATGTCATTCATGTTGGGTATAAACTCATGACATTGACTGTGGCAATTCTAATAAGCATTTGTCATTTTGTTCCGGACGGTGTTGGGGCTGGAGGCCAAATACATTCTGTTTTATCTTAAACTCTTACTCTAGCATGTATAGTCAGTGTCACCGGTTATAGCTGCTTTCATTGTGGCCTCATTAAGGCCGGTTTTTGCTCCAGCGTCAGTTGGCTGCCTTCATACTTGCGTATGATTAACGTAATATTTACGGATGCACTAGGGGCCACTGTCGCTTTTATCAAACCAGAATGGACAGAAGAAGAATATAGATCTGAGATACCTGTAAGATACACTGACCGCGCCGTGCATTTTCTCTAATTATTTGCAACAGTAACTTAACCAGTTGGTGTAAAAAAAATAACCAAAGGTATAATTCAGTAATCCAGTAACACAATTTCTTCAATTGAACAAAAATGTTGGGCATCAAGTTCTCATTCCTGGATCTTCCTCCGAGAAGTAATCGTGAACTATTTGATTTTATAATGTTTTGAAGAGGGGGTCATGCACATGTTTTTATCTAACAGTCGGCGTTTGCTTAACGCACAGGACCATGGAGGTGTGGGCCAGTCAGGTCCTCTGCATGCTCCGTTTGCCCAGAAACCCCTTCTCTGCGGCGGTAAATTACACAGACGCGCACTAAGGTTGGAGCATAAACCGGCCTTGAAGTCTTTTTATGATCACTGTGAGTGAGATGTTATTTCTACTGCACTTCTCGTTATACTTTTACAGCCTTGACAAAAGTGCCAAAATCTTTACCTTAATATTAAACAGGCCGTTTCATTTGTTAACACAGTGAGGGTAGCTTGGCTGACAACACCGTTATCTTTCAGAACACAACGTATGTGTGTGTGTGTTGGTGTGATATTTTAGTGAGAATAAGTACTCACTTAAATCAGTACTAAAGATGATTACAGAAGGATTTAAATGCTTCAGTCCACCACATTATACACGTATGGTTAAGATTGTGTGTATTTAGGACTAATACAGAACACTAATCTTCATGTGAGTCATACCACCTAAATTAGTTTGATTGCATTGTAACTGTAACATGCTGTAATTAAAACACAATCTGCTGTTTGTTTTATATTTAGTAACTTCGTAAGTAGAAAACAATATTTCCTAAAGACTGCTTAGTCATTTCTCCTAACAGGTTAATGGGTACAAGATGTCTGCCTCTCTCTCTCTCTTTCTCTCTCTCTCTTCTTGCCTTTGTCCTCATTCTTAGTGTTTTCAGCATGCTGTAGAGAACAGCACAGTAATCTGTCTTGCAGTAATTGAATGTGTTCTCAACCTACATCCTTACAATTATTTCACCACTCTGAAGTGCCATTCAGCACACACGGTGTGTAAAGTAGAAATGGATCTTGTTCAAAGTTCCTGTGACGCTTTTGACTGAAAAGTCATAATTTTGTTGCTGTCCAGGTGAAACCGTGTAACTCTAAATAACTCAAATTTTGGCAACTGTTAGATTGTGTTTTGAAATAAAGGTAGGCTTTATTTAGTTCCTGGAAATTTTGGAGAAAAAGAAGTTAAAGATATAGGATTGCCTATAAGGTTTTCATCAGACAGTGGCTAACTGTGTTTATATATAATACTCAGCCACTCTTATGCGTATATCTGGCCTTGGCCGGTTAGTACGTTTATGTTAAACATGAACGTCCAAAAATGACCTGTTGGACTTGTGGGACCTGTGTGTCGTTTTCTGATTTCTGCTTGTGTTACTATATAGTGTCTATAAGGCAGACTTGGCTATATAGGAACTTTATTCTGGTGGCATTCATTTGCGTTCATAACTTGAATATTGCTTTCCAAAATGAGATATCAACCATTTGTCAGAAAGAGGTCGCTGCTAGCATAAAAAAAGCATTTTTTTCAAGCACCTTAAAGACGAGGTTTATTAAAGATGAAAGATGTTTATTAAAAACAATCGCTTGACGACTAGCTTTACAGCTAACCTACTGTACACTTTCTCCACCGCCACTCATTCACAATGTAACTGAAGCAGTGTCAGGCCAGATGTCCAGCAATGCATTTATTTGTATTTATATTTTATTTTGTCGGCTTCACAAGCGGGGACAAGGGAAGTATAGCCTTATTTCATTTCTACCCATGGGGAACACATTTAGTCAAGCCTAACGATGGGTTGTCACCCATTTTCAATGCGCCCACACAGCTCCCAATTCATTTCACATAGTCATCATCACTGTTATTGTTGGTGCTCATTCAAATTGTAAATTACATGAGGTCTGGGGTAGTCATTATAGAAAATAACAGGCATATTATTATTACATCTATTCACTGTTGCAATCAGGTGCTTAAGAGCAGCCTGATAAGACTACCATTCATGTTCTTTGATCGTGGTTTGTCAGTCTCTAAGCAGCTGCACTGGAGCAATTGGGAATAAAGTGCCTTGCTCAGGGGCGCTTTAGTGGTAGAGGCTGACTGAGGAAGGAGCACTTATTATCAATATCCACTGTGCTCGTTTTAACACCCTCTTTTGCTAGGGACTTTAACCAGCCCAGTCAGTATCTCACTTTTCTGATTTACCACCTAAATTCCATTTAAATGGTCCCAGTTGCAGTTTACGGTACACTTTACTGAGGTAGAGGTAATGACTTAGAGGCTGGTGGATTGAACCTGAGTCTGCAGGTAAGGATGATGGCAAGCTAGTCAAATGTACTTTTGCACCACATTTTTCCATACGTCTGTCCTTTAGTGCTTTGGAATAATACAACTTCATCCTTCAGATATAGAAGACTGAAACTGTGTATATATTTACTGAGGTTTTAAGAGTAGAGGTTTACATATGTACGGTGTCGTTCAGCAGATGTCTGTTTGTGGAAACAAAGTGAAGATGGATACTTGAAAGAAACTATAATCGCATTGTTGCTTATTCATGTTGCATCAAGAGCACACATAATGACAATTATGTGCATGAACTTTTGTTATTTATGTGGTGATAAATGTCCACGATTCATATTTGAAACATATTTATTTATTCATGTTCTATAGGCTAATTATTGTCACAGGGGGCAAAAGGTCCTTTGATGATTTGCATATAATGGGATGAATTGACCTGGGATAAACTGGAACCAAAATGCACTTCAGTGAAATCAGTTTGCCAGGTGGGACTAATCCACCTTTGGCGAAACCCAGTCTTGCTTTTTCACAATATCTGTGGGGGCTTTTTGCTGTAACACTACTACTTTCTATTCATTTGGGGACACAAAAAAGCAACTGATTGGTTATCTTCGTACCAGGTAGACACCATCATAAACTTTCCACTAAGTTTAATGGTGTTTTTTAAGAGAACCTGGTGTCATCACCCTAGCGCAATGGCTCCATTCATGGATATTTTGATTCATTTTGTCCCATGGTTTGGTTATGTGCTGGTGGATTCGGACAACAGTGAGTTGCCTTTAAAGGTAGACTTAGTTACGTGACACCATCCCTACTAACACAGCAGGTTATCACTTGGCAGAGGCGGTGTACGTATACTGCAGTAAATTATTTATATTATTTGTCAACAGGACACATCTCCTTAAGGCCTAAAGTCTTTGAATTGAATGTTTTGCATTCATTTTGAGTCATTTTGATTCAAGTAAATTCTGGTGGCCACAAGCCATATAATTTCCTTGTTTGTCAAACACAAAAAAATTGTTACAAGCGAACGTAAGGAAGCCAGTCACTGCACCAACTGTTGGTGCAAAAGCTTGCAATTGGCCTGGTTAAACAACCCTTTGAAAAGTAGGCGTGGTTAATGTTGTGAATGCAATTTACGCAATTCAAGAGGTTTGGTGCCCTGCTAGGCCTTGCTGGTTTAAAGCAAATACATCACATATTCTTAAACGTACTAATATCCGTATTGCAGTCTGAAACCATTATTGCCGTGAATTGATGTGTTTTTTTGTGTGGCATCACGTGGCTGAGTCTCCCTTTAACTTACCTGTTGCCTTTAGTTTGTAATGTTGTCTTTTTCTTAAACAAATACATCAGTGAATAAAAGACATATCAAAGGTAGTTCATCCAGACTTTTAAAGTAAAAAAAATAAATACATTTTTTTTAAATCGTTAGTCCTTTGGATAATACAACTACTTTTATCTGATATAGCTTTAAGAAAAAAATCGATTAAACTTTGTTTTTCTATTAAAAATGCTTTCTGTATATAATGTATGTGGTTTTGGGTTTTTTGACAAAGTGGGTTACTTATAAAAAAATATATATAATAAAATAAAAAGAAACTCCAACCTTGGCATACAGAATAACACTGTTTTGTTGTGGATTGCTTTAATTATGGTTTACTTTTTATAGAATCATGTACTTTAAAGCCAGATATCAAATATCAGCTTGTGTAAATAGGAAGACGTACAGAAGCTTTTGTATTTTCATTTGATGATTCCTTTATTTAAGCATTGTCATCCTTTGCACACAATGTTATACCATTTTTATGACAATGCTTATATTAAATAAGCATGTTTACGTTAATGACTTTAGGAGATGTTCTTGAAAAACAGGTTTATTTATAACAAAGTTTATTTCAGATGATGAACTCGACTAATTATTTTATTTTCTGTCGGGTTTTATTTAACTGTCGCACATAATTATCTACCAATAAAATCACCTTCTGTTAGCAGTGAAATGTCAATAAAAGTGAAAACTTCATTGTCTGAAGTATTGTTTGTTT
Organism: Percopsis omiscomaycus; assembly: GCA_027575585.1. NCBI lineage: Eukaryota > Metazoa > Chordata > Actinopteri > Percopsiformes > Percopsidae > Percopsis > Percopsis omiscomaycus. The sequence goes on along the minus strand of JAODLI010004816.1, from coordinate 7,893 downwards.
GCGTGATGTCACTGAAGTGTTATTTCACACCAGCTGTAAGTGATACTATTTCAAGGGTTACAGTTATTTACATCTTATAACTTATTACATCTTAAAAACAGAGTTCATAAGATGTAAACTGTTTTGCTTTATATTTCTATAAGTCCAAAGTAAAAAAGTTTAGTTTTTTATATAAACCAGCCAATATTTCACCATTTACTAACGTTGATAACTAACGTGTGTGTTAAATTCAAAAACATAATGAGGCAAAATGAAAACCTACAGACAAGTGTTCAATTAATTTATTAGAGCTGAAAAGGCCTGACCTCCAGGACCAGTGGTGGAGGTGCAAAAAACATCATCTCAGTTCACATGACATATAGTTCCATACAGTTGTATTCATTTATTCAAGTAACACTATATTTTTATAGTAAACCTTTATTGAGATGATTGTGAATCACTAAACATGGGTTGCGACTCTTCTTTATTTACTTAGGAACCTTCCGAGTGAAATGACCCGGAAGTGTACCCCAACACACTGGAACTAATAAGGTACAAATACAATTATGGAACTTAAGTGCAACACAAATCCCACACTGAATGCAAGGATCTCTGGGAAAGGGGACGGAGCTTAGCACTGTCGCTATTGTTCCACAAACTAATGTAAAAGAATAGAGTTCAGTTGCCACCCCCATGTCAGAGGTTTCTAGAACCGGCACTGTGAAATATTTTTCACCAGGTTTTCCATGTTTATATAGCGTGCATGAAACAACACGGTAAGAACACATGGTCAAAAAAAGATGCGCTTCTAGTAGTTCATTTTCAGAACATTGTAGTTTCACCGTGTTAGACCCATGTCAATAACATCCTCAATCGCATAATTATATTGTCTAGTGTAAGTACAGTCAGATTCTGTTGGTACTGCATTTGTATTTTCCTAAGTCCTTATGAATTCTCCTTCACATCTTTCCTTGACCTCATTTTCCATCGAGGTCAAGGTAAGTGTTTACTATTCAGCTGCAGCCATAGTTTCAGTATACTGAAAAAATTATCAACTGTGCTATACTACATTTGACTGCTTGAGATGATTTAAGGCTCTTCCTTGAAACCAGCCTCATTCACTTAATTTGGATCTTCCTTTCATGGGTTAACTGGATTCAGCTCCTCTTTGAGTGTCATTAATAAAAACCTAATGGTTAGCGTGTGTTCTTGCTGAGGCGTAAATTAAAATTGGAATACTAAATAGCACAACTAAGACTTCTTCTTAACTCAAATAGGCAATAGTTAATGAGTTATTATTCATCCCGTAGGTAATAGCCAGTAGGCCTGACAATATATCTGACAACACAATTGTTAATCTCTAAGATCTGGTGCCTTGTTAACTAACCTTGACTACAGAGGTGATAGTGACTTTCTATCAGCATACAAATGCAGTGTGTGCTTTATCTGCTCTCAAACACCATCCATCCACACTAGCAATAGTGGAGGCCCATTTGCAACGTTCAGCATTAATGAAGCCCACCGTTGGGAGAGCGACAATGCAGGGACAGCAAGTGTGTAGAAGGTGGGACTTATGTGGCATCTACACTGAATGCCTCACAGCTAGCTTGCTGTTCATGGCATGGTTATAAACACTTCACAGATTCCTTTAGCTCTCTTCCATCGCACTGGTTCTTTTCCATTACAAGTTAAGCTAGTGTTAGCTCAGTACCAGTTGGTGCACGAGATCATGAAACTCATGTCATCCACCATCTTGTTTCCCATCATGCACTGGGGCAGCTCTCCTGGGGTCTCTGTAGGGGAGGAATATACAGTATGTAGAAACAGCATTAGATATTATGTGGCAGGCAACCAATAAGATGAGAACAGTAATTCCCTTACAATGTTTCTGTGATGATACAATGCTTGTGACAGAAAAATACCAGGGTAAGCAGCCAAAACACACAACTAGAGAGAAAGATAGCATTTCCAGTTAAATTAGAGCCAGTAGACAAATAGAGCTTGTGATTGAGATCCGATTGCAATACTATGAAATGAAGTCCACCGTTAATTAAACACTGAATCATTCCTTGAGTCCAGACAACAAAACAGCTTTTGGTTCTGGCCCCTTTAGGTAAGCAATGAATTACGCCTTGGTTACTCTGTTCAATCGGACGGCAATATCTTGTGTAGAAAGTTAATGACTTATACGTTCATATAAAAGAAGAAAGGCTGCTTTAGGGTGTTTTTTTATTATAGAATCCTACATTCTACAACTTTATGTTGTAGAATGTTTGTTAGTAAAAAGAATTGAGATTGATGATATTTTTATTAACTAAAGATAGTTGGGGTAAATTCCAATAAAAGTGAATAAAGAAAATATAATTTTAAAAAATTAAAATAAATAAACATACACACCAACAATGACAATTATATGGTACTTTGTACCTCCTTGTACAGCGGGTAATAAGCTAGCATTGGTGGAAGTCTCCTGTTTGTTTGTTCCTCCATCCTGCTGTGGTGCACCTGCCCTCCCCTGGCAGCTCAGCTCTCCTCCCACTGGGGCACTCATGGACCCAGCCAGTCCGCCCTTGCTTAAGTACTAAAACAGACATTTTATCAAGGCTTCACTTATAGAAGGCTTCACTCATTTTCCTTAAACATTTTCTTCCAAATGTAAACAGATGATATAAAAGCAAATTTTATATCTGCGAGTGGAAGAAGGGAAAGGTGTGGATTCAGCAGTGCTGCAGCTGGAGATTAGTCCAGACATAAGGGATGTAACTGTTAAGAAATGTGCTATACAAACAATATATTATTATTAGCATAATTTCTTTAAAAATATATAAATAAAAGAATAAAACGATTTTTACTGCACAGTCGACATGGCATCACATCCATTTCCTGATTAAATACAAGTATCCATACCACAGCAACAAACTGTCTATGAGTGTTTCTCCATTAGGGATTATCAGTTGATAAAATGTGTGAGAGAGAGAGAGAGAGAGAGAGAGAGAGAGAGAGAGAGAGAGAGAGAGAGAGAGAGAGAGAGAGAGAGAGAGAGGCTGAAGGAGCAAGAGATGGATAACGACAAGAGAATGAGAGCAGCACAACAGAGCGATCACAATCACACCTGGTGGGATCGGACATCTGTAATCCTTTCTAGAACGATCCACCAGGAACACCAGTCCAATCAAACACAACATAATCACTTTAGCAGACACATCCGATTCTAACAGGGTCATCTCACATGGCTTAACACTTTGTGTGATATAATAGCCACAAACCCATACAGGCTCCTAACAATATTTCTAATACGAGTTTGGAATTGGAACGGGCGGTTAGGTTTAGGGAGAAGATCATGAGATAAAATGTACCCCATGACTTGATCACCACCTGCAGCAAAGTGATTTGTCAACAAGGGGACCAAACCATCTGATAATCTCTTTAAGGATGTTCTGTGATTAAGGATTAATGTCTGTTCCATCACCATTGTAACTGCAACCATGGAAGAGAATATCGTATTGGCTGCTATTATCATGGCAGGTGTCCCAGCATACTCATTTATTTGGATTTTTTTCGTTTTGGAAAACATTGCTGGCTAAAAGTCATTAATACAAATAATTTCTATTTTGAAATCCATAATGTGGCATTTAGTTTGTCAGACCATACAGCAACCACTATCACTGGCCTGCATCGGCAGTTTGGGCCTAGTTTCCGTGTAAACAACAGTCCTGGACAGTTCAGGTCAGTAGGCACTGACATTCTAATTTGGTTGGATGCTGTCTAAAACTAGTGTGGGTGTGTGACCTGCCTGTCCAAAGTTTCTTTCTAAACCCCAGTCCACCCACATGGGAGTGTTTTGAGTTATTTTGGCTGATTAAACCTCTTTTCCGGCTGTGCAAGCCCAGCTGACTGACATCTCCCTGACCCTCCTATGTGACTTTTCGTGCACCTATTAGAATGGGACAACTGACAACTTCGTCGGCCTATATGCTGTCTGTTGACCAGGATATCTCCCCCTAACGTCAACCTTAGGACACAAGTAAACCTTTGCCTAAGGCTGGTAACCCTGTAATGTCTGTCCATCGCTGGGTTCTAGCAACCCACAGACACCACTTACATTTCCTATTTGTGTTTCATTTCGTTTACAAGAGTTGCAAATGTATCCAAGTAAAACTCTTTCTAGAGCAAACTAGCTCATAAGCCACTATAGGTAATGTACAAGACGATCCACATCTTGTCATTTATCATTATTCATTAGAAAGATGAGTGATAAACATTCTGTGTTGCCCACCTTATTTCCCAGCCCAGCAGTCTTACACCACAAGTCAGCCTGAGAGAATGCCAGGCTAAATATAGCTCTTTCACTCTGAGATAGTGTTTTGTTTTGACGGGGACAACTCCTTATCAGTAGCGCTGCCCTCTTGTGAGAATAACATTGGAATATAGTATGAATAACTTGCTTATGATGACTCCCATATCAACACAAAACCTGCATTTAAACTATCTTTCCAATATGTAGTCTATGCTCAGCCTTGTTTCTAGTAGTTTACATGGTTTAAGATAATCTACTTCATTTCTCAGAAAACATTTAGAAAATGCTGTTGACATGAGGGATTATCATATTTCCAGCCTTCTCAGAAATAATTAGCACAATGAAATAAGAGAAAGCTGCTCAGTAAATAGAGCTGTTGCCTTTCGGTGCTGAAGACTTGGGATCAAGTGTCGTGTGTCTCTTTGAGGAGTTTTCATCTTCTCTGTGTGGCTTTCTATTGCACTCCCCTATAGAGACATGCACATTGGACTGTAACAGGAGACTAAACTGTGTTGTGACCCTGCAAAGAACTACAATTACATCCAGGGTGTTTCATGCCCCACCTCAGCTCTGATAGGCTCTGATAGGATCTAATAGGATCTATGCCCTGCGACCCAATATTAACATAAATACATGAACAGACTAAATATAAACATGAACAGATTAACAAAAATATTAAACAATTAAGATGTATGCCCACCGCAAAATGAATGTTATACTTATATGTATTCTTATACCTGAAGTAGAAGTGATTTGAGCCTGTCACCCATCACAGAGAGAGAGAATTAAATCATCAGAATTAAATCAGCATCTTAACAATGTAGATAATCACAACGCAAGGTAGGCAGACACTATCTTTTAATGGGGAATTATTTTAGGCACAGAAGCCACGGGGATGAACTGGGCTTCGCACACCACAAGAGGTCATTGTCGTTGTTAAAAGTAAAATTGTACCATGTTCAACAACAGAATGATTTTAATTGATTTTACCCTAGGCAATCGACCCCGTTGTCGCCTACGAACATGGTCTGCTCCTCTCCACGCCGGTTCCGATTAATTTGCGGTGTTTCTAGGCAGACAACTGCGACCTGCTGGCGAAGCAGCCGTTCCTGCTGCAGTGACGTGGCACAGGTGGCCAGCTAATGGCAGCGTCAACACTCCAGACGTCACGCCGGGAAGCCGGTCAGATTGGCTCACAAATATGGCCCCGAGTTGCTCTTTGTTGGAGGCGGGGCTATGGAGGAGGTGACAGTTGCTATGTAGGTTATTGTCAGAGGAAGGCAGTGTAGTACAGGGTTTTTGAAGTTCTTTCACTCACACACACACACACACACACACACACACACACACAAAGTGAACATCTGGGCTTAAAACATCAATGGCTATGTGATGCACTTGACGTCAGTAAACGACATGAAAACCCTGATGGAAGTAGGCAGACCTGCTGAAAACAATCAAATTTAATATGAAGATACAATTAATGGGGGTTGGAATAAGCCACCGGGCACGGCAGAATATAACAGAATATAATAGTCTTTACGAAGAATAACATAGAATAAAATAAAATGCAACGGTCTATAGAAAATACAATAGAATAACACAGAATAGAACACAGAGCAGAATACAACAACATAGATGAGAGCAGAAGAATGATTAGGCCGCGAAGGATCCGTGTTAATTACAGTACGTGCTGCGTCATCACGTTGACCCCGAAGCGGAAGTTGTCTTCACACGTGGGGTGAAGACAACCACGCATGTTGAGGAGCTAGGGAGTTTCTTCAGGTAGTTGTCTTTTTTATTTATAGATGGCACAGGAAATATGGTGTTATGTTGTGTTTATCTGTAGTTGTGGGTTAATTTAGATTATCCATTGTGTCTTGTTTCTTTTGATTTTGACTTACCGGAGACGCGAATCAACTTCTGTAACACTTAAAAGCTAACTGGCTAGTTAGCCCCGGTCGCTAGTTGTAATTGTCCATAGCAATCTCATTGATAAATACATCTGCTTATTACACATTAACAGTGCCTCTCTAATTTCAGGACTGAAAGTAACCCCCCCTTATCAATCACAATGGCTGTGAGAGCAGCGTTTGAGAAAAACAACGAGATAGGCTGCTTCGCCAAACTAACCAACACATACTGTCTGGTGGCTATTGGTGGATCAGAGAACTTCTACAGGTGAATTATCATTTATCTTTTAATGTTAGTGTAAGCATTTTGGTTGTCACGTATTGTATGTCATTTGATGCATACCTTTGACTTCACATAAACTGTATACCGTGTAGGATTGATAATCGGATAACCTATGGTACCCTGATTGTGCCATTTTTTTTTTTAAATGGCACCATTCGGGGTGTAATTCTACATCCATTATGTTATAGCGAAACCGAGATTGTTTATGGAATCCAAAGCTTAGAAAATTGCGTTCTTTGGGAATACTCTTTGTACTATTGTTGTAATAGGAAAAAAACTTTGTCTGTATCCAACATTACGACCTGTAATGGTTAAATGTTAAGTGCTTGACAGTGAAGGATAAATGCATCTATTACTTTGCCACTAACGCTTTGTCCTGATTGTGACCTCAGTGTGTTTGAAGGAGAGTTGTCCGAGACCATCCCAGTAGTTCATGCCTCCATAGCTGGCTGTCGCATCATAGGGAGGATGTGTGTGGGTGAGTAGAAAACTGAAACACGCACACACCCCCTTACTAAAAAGTATGAGTGACCGTACCTTAGCTTTCTGGCATCTGGGCTGTTTTATAATCAAATTTGCACAATGCTCCGTGCTTCAAGCATCACATGGCTCTGACCTTTTGTATTTGTAAGTTGTGTGTGTACTTGTGTGTTTAGCTTTCACATTATGTCTAAACGTTTAGTGTTGAGGCTTCACCTACTTGCGTGTACAGTAAACGCAGGAGTTGCAACCTGGACAGTTATTCAGCCTGATGATGTCTCTAATATCAGGTAACCGTCACGGCCTTTTGGTGCCTAACAACACAACGGATCAGGAGCTACAGCACATCAGAAACAGCCTCCCAGACTCAGTGAGGATCCAGAGAGTAGAGGAGAGGCTCTCTGCCCTGGGAAATGTCATCGCCTGCAATGACTATGTAGCACTAGTCCACCCTGACCTGGACAGGGTGAGAAATGGGAGCGCATGTGTATCTTAAAGTTGCACAAAGTTTATGCAGCAAAAAAAAAGCATGGCTCACTAGCTTCCTGTGTAATCCTTTTATGTGTCTGTGTCCGTCATTCTCATCATCTCAGGAGACAGAGGAGATCCTAGCAGACATACTGAAGGTGGAGGTGTTTCGTCAGACGGTGGCAGAGCAGGTGTTGGTGGGTTCCTACTGTGCCTTCAGCAACCAGGGAGGCCTGGTCCACCCCAAGACCTCCATCGAGGACCAGGATGAGCTGTCCTCGCTGCTGCAAGTCCCACTGGTGGTGAGGCCTGGGGTCTAAATGGAGGGGTGTGAGGGTGTCTGAGTGAATGTGACGGGGGATGAGGAAACTTGGTAGTGGTGAAGACTAAAGGCAGATTTATTTACATTTACAGCATTTAGCAGACGCTTTTATCCAAAGCGACTTACAATTAGTACATTTGTCAACAGTTGAACC